>CATIWR010133792.1:0-34180 GCA_949677035.1 Omphalea diandra | reverse complement strand
AAAATGGTGTCTAATATCTATGTGTTTACTCTTAGAGTGATTCTTAGAGAGATTGATAGCACTAGTGTTATCACATTTAATGAGAATGTGATCAATCACTTTGCCAAAATCCTTTAATTGTTATTTCATCAAAAGGACTTGGGTGCAACAACAACCTACAACTACATATTCAGCTTTCGTGGTGGATAGGACAACTGAAACTTGCTTTCTGCTAAACCAAGATATTAGACATTCTCCTATAAATTGACAAGTTTCAGATGTGCTCTTTCTATCTAAAAGACTGCCTGCATAATTCGCATCCAAATAACCTATGAGACTAAAAGATGAGTCCTTAGGATACCATAAACCTAGGTTTAATGTGCCATGCAAATATTTGAAAATTCTTTTAACAACATTTAAATGTGATTCTTTAGGATAGGATTGGAACCTAGCACATATGCACACACTAAACATAATATCAGGCCTAGAAACAGTTGTATAAAGTAGAGATCCAATCATACCTCGATATCTCTTTTCATCTATCGTCTTACCCGATTCATCTTTGTCCAACTTGATGGTACCACTTATGGGGGTTTTTGCTACTTTGCAACTATGCATGCCAAACTTCTTGAGTATCTCCTTTATGTATTTGGCTTGGTTAATGAAGATCCCTTCTTTAGCTTGCTTGATTTATTGACTAAGACAAAACTTGAGCTCTCTCATCATGCTCATTTTGAATTTCCCTGTCATACACTTAACAAAATCCTCACAAAGAGATTCATTAGTAGCACAAAAAATGATATCATTAGTATAAATTTATACAATAAGTGTATCATGCTTGTGCCTTTTAACAAATAATGTAGTGTCCACCTTTTCTTTTTCAAAATAAATGAACTAATCCTTTCATACCAAGCTCTTGGAACTTGTTTCAATCCATAAAGGCTCTATTCAATTTAAAAACATGATTAGGAAAATTATGAGAATCAAAACCAGAAGGTCGTTCAATATAAACTTTTTCCTCAATTACTCCATTTAAAAATGTACTTTTTACATCCATTTGAAAGAGTTTAAAATTCATATGGCATGCAATGGCTAAAAGAATCCTAATGGCCTCTAATCTTGCTATGAGAGCAAATGTTTCATCATAATCTATGCCTTCCTTTTTGTTGTAACCCTTAGTAACCAATCTAGTTTTATTCCTAGTGATGAAACCTTGCTTATCTAACTTGTTCCTAAACACCCATCTGCAACCTATAATTGGGTGTTCTTTAGGCCTAAGGACAAGTTCCCATAACTTGTTTCTCTCATATTGGTTAAGTTCCTCTTGCATGGCAATCACCCAACCTTCATCATCAAAAGCCTCATCAGTGGATTTTGGCTCAAGTTAAGAAACAAAAGAAAGATTATTATCTAAAAGATTAAGTTGAGATCTAGTACTTACACCCTTAGAGGTATCATCAATAATCAAATCTTTGGGTTGATCCTTAGAGAATCTCTAATCCTTAGGTCTTGACTTGGCTAAACTTCTTGTTGATATTGTGGTTTCTCATCTATTCTTGATGATTCACCTTTTTCCTTATCTTTATCTTCTTTTCTTGTAGTGTCTTCCAACTCTAATTTTTCAAAGTCACCTATAAGATCATCAACAAAAATACCTTTCCCAAGATCAAGTTTACTAGATTCATCAAAAATAATATTCATAGACTCTTCAACTACCATAAAATTCTTATTAAAGACTCTATAAGTCTTGTTAGAGGTGGAATAATCTAAAAATATACCTTCATTAGTCTTAGAATCAAAATTTACAAGATTATCCTTAGTATTCAATATGAGGCATGACATTTTGGGTTTTCTACCATTCCATAGCTCATAAGATATTTTATTGAGAATGAGTCTTTTAAAAACTCTATTTGCAATATAACACAAAGTATTAATGGCTTCTGCCCAAAAGTAATTCAATAAAGAATACTCATTGAGCATGGTTCTAGCCATTTTTACTAGTGTTCTATTTTTCGTCTCTATAACACCATTTTGTTGTGGTGTTATAGGAGTTAAATTATGAAAAATTCCATTCTCTAAATAATAAGTTTCAAAAGACTCATTTTGAAATTCTTTTCCATGGTCACTTCTTATAGATGAAATGAAGTAACCCTTTTCATTTTGAATTCCTTTTGCAAAGCTTTTGAAAGCATCAAAAGTATCATTCTTATGACCTAGAAAGGACACCCAAGTAAACCTAAAATAATCATCAATTAGGACTAGTGCATAATGTTTTCCACCTAAGCTAGCACTTATAGTAGGTCTTATTAAGTCCATATGAATTAGTTGAAGGGATCTAGATGAACTTCCAACATTTTTAGCTTTGTAGGAGGCTTGATGTTGCTTCCTCATTTGGCAAGGACCACATGTCTTGTCTTTAGTGAAACTTAGCTTGGGAAGGCCTTCCATGAGCTTTCCTTTTAATAGTCTTTGTAGTAGATTCATGCTTGCATGTCTAAGCCTTTTATACCATAATCAAGCCTTATTACTAAAAGATATAAGACACTTGAAATATTGGTTAGCCAAATTGTCTAAGTCAATTGAGTAGGTATTACCTTTCCTTTCACCCTTTAAAATAATCTCATCCTCTACTAATGTGGTGACTCGACATTCTCTAGGATCAAAGATGACTTTATTACCTTTGTCACACAATTGACTTATACTCTACAAATTATATTGTAAGCTATTAACTAATAAAAGATCATCAATCAAAGAACAACCATTCTTACCAATGGTTCCAATGCCAATTACCTTACCCTTGGCATTGTTACCAAATATGACATTTCCACCTTCTTTTTCTTTTAATGCCATGAATAGCTTCCTATTGCCCATTATATGCTTAGAGCATCCATTATCCACATGCCAAGTGCTTGATTTATTAGTGGGAGCTACAAATCCCTACACAATACAAGTAAATCTCTTTTTCTTAGATACCTAAACATACTTGGGTCCTAGAAGGTTAGAAGTCAATGGGTCCTCTAATTTGAGGTGAGCGTTCCTAATATAACAATGAATATTAATGTGCCCATATTTCGTGCAATAGTGACAATGGAGTTTAGACTTGTGAGTCTTTCTCCTATGCATAAACTTAGTATAAGTAAGAGGCCTTCTCATACCTTGGTTATGTAAGTGCATACAAGTGCATGAGTGATAAGGAGTAATAGAGAATTATTTGTGTTGTGCGTGTGAGAATGTTTCTTGTTATACATGTAAGCATGATTGGCCTTTATTGAAGTAGGCCTTAAGCCATTTTGTGCTTTCCTTTTGCCTTTAGGCATTGGGAATTTATTGTTTAGAGCACCTTTCTTCCCTATGACCTCAATACTTGAAGTTTGAGGTGTTGTTGCTCTAACGAATGTAGTGAGTGAAGATGTAGAGGTTGAGGCTTCATTAAATCCTAGACCATGTCTAATTAAGAGAGGCCTTTGTGATACTATGAGCATAGCTAAAACTTCCTTACCTTCATAAAATTTAGAGATATAGCTCCTCAGCTCAATGATTTCTCCCTTTAGAGTATCATTCTCTTTTCTTAATGAAGCTAATGATGAAGATGATTTGGAAAGATTTTCCATTGATTTTTTGAGTTCGTCATTTGAAGTCCTAAATTCACTTACAAGATCATCAAGAGATTTGTAATCATCCTCTAATTTTAAGCATTTTCTCTTGTAAGATTTCATTTATGATTTATACTTGCCACATCTCATAGTGAGAGCTTTTAAAAGCTCTTCATCTACATCATCTAAGTTATCATAATCTAAATGAGAATGAGATAAAGTGCTTACCTCATTAGGAGAGTCTTCTTGAGCCATGAAACATATGTTAGCAATCTCTTCATCCTCTTCATCCTCACTCGAGCTATCATCCTAAGTGGCTTTGTAGCTTTTTTTCTTCTCTTTGTCCCCTTTCTTTTTCTTCTTTAGCTTAGGACAATCATATTTAATGTGGCCTTGCTTGCCACACTCATAACAAGTGACTTCAGTTGATATCTCTTTAGGATTAGGAGTAGCTCTCTTGAAGTTTCTTCTTTCCTTTCTTCTTCTAATGAGCTCCTTGGTTCTTTTAGAGAGCATTGCTAGTTCCTCTTCCTCATTGTCACTTTCATCTTCACTTGAACTAACCTCCACTTCTTTCTCCTTGGAAGTGGACTTGAGTGCCAAGTTTTTCTTTTCATGTTTTTCATATTTTTCTCCTTGGCCCCTCATTTTCTTCATCTCTTCATCTTTCTTTAAGGCTGACTTATGAGTTAAGAGTTTGCCTATCAAGACATCTGTTGGCACTTTTCCTATTTTCATATTGGATTCTTGGATATTGCACACTCCAGCACCAAACTTTTCAAAATGCAAAGACTTTAAAATTTTGGAGTTTACCTTATGATTTGTGAGAATCCTGCCAAACTTTTCCATGTTGGTGATGATTAATATGAGTCTATTATTCATGTCGGTGATGCTCTCATCCTCCTTCATCATGAACAATTCCCACTCCATCACTTACATCTCTAGCCAGCTGGATTTCTCTAAGGTGTTGCCTTTGTGATAGTTCTCCAAAGCTTTCCATATCCCATGGGCTATTTGGCAATGTTGTACTCTTCCAATCTCTTCTCTTGAGAGGGAGCTAAGAAGAATTGTTATGGCTCTCTTGTTCTTGCCATTTGATCTTATATGTGCTTCAACCCACTCTTCTCTAGTAATAAGTTCTTCACTCCCATCCACCACTTTGATGGGTGGCTTTCATTCTTTAACCACAACATCCCAAAGATCCACTACATTCGTATGAAGATAGATCTCCATCCTATACTTTCAATGAGTATAGTCAGCTCCATCAAAGAAAAGCTTGAGGTGTGAGTGGATTCCTTCTTGTGCCATGATCTTTTCTCACCCAATTAAGGTTTTTAGTGAGACTAGGCTCGAATACCATTTGTTGGCCTATGGCACCAAGAAGGGAGGTTGAATTGGTGTTCAAAAAAAAAATTAAAATGAGGGATAAGGTGTTTAAGAAGTTGAGCAAAAGAAGAGAATAATAGACATAAGAGTTTATAGTGGTTCAGGTATTAGCTAACCCTACGTCTACTCCCTAATTCTCTACAATTGGGTGTTTCACTCAACTCAATATGTGTTTTGAAGCTCTCACTAAACTTTTACAACTTATGTTTTCTAGGCTCATACAAAAACCTCTTACAAGTGTTTTCAAGGCTCACACTAAAACCTCTCATAAGTGTTTTTAATGCTCATACTAAAACCTCTCACAAGTTTTTTCAAGGCTCACACTAAAACCTCTCACAAGTGTTTTCAAGGCTCACACTAAAATCTCTTACAATAGTGTTTATTGCTCACACCAAACAATCACTAAAGTATAAATAAGAATTGAAAGAATAAGTAGCAAATTAGCAAGAGTATGGTTATAAATTAATGAATTATCTTTCATTTACATCTATTTAGTGGAGTATTTACAACTCATATCCACCAAAGAGACGTTATACTAAAACTATTAACAAATCTCAAAGATGTGCTAGGCAGATTCAACATTAAATGCTTGTTAGGCTGAAGTCGCGGTCGCTACTACCTTTTCGGGATCACTAATTTTCAATTTCTATAAAGGAGCCAAAAATCTCGATTGGAAAACACCGTTTGTGTCTAACAGCTAGTCCATGTGTTAGCTTTTCATTGGTCATCCAGCAAAATATAACCGCTATGTTCTAACCACTCTTAAAGTCATGGTCACGAGATATCAATGCATTAGGCACGATTTAGACTGTGAATTCCTGTATTTCAAGAGAAAACTTTAACTGCTTGAGTTACGGTAGCGAACAAACTTTTGCCCTCATGATTTTTGATCTTCAACGGACACTTGAGACACTTGGTAAGTTGTGGTTGTGGCTTTAGTTCCCTTCTTTGTCTTTATGAAATTCGTGATTGTGACTCAGGCATGACACATGCTATGAATTCTTCCATGACTAAGACTTTGCCAACTTTAGGTGTGTCACAACAATAACATTGTCCACAAATTCCTCTAGCCTAGCTTCATCCTTCCTTGTGACTAATTCGCTGCGTGATTTATAATACACTCACAGTAAATTAGAGTGAACTTTATGAGGTTAGAGATTTGAACTCCATCCAACTTCCAATGACAAAATCTAACTTACAATCTGCAAAACATCACTTAATGAAGGCATTAGAATTGATCACTGTCTATTGTCAAGATCAAAAAAGGTTCATGATTTAGGTTAAATCAATATAGTCCAACATTGCCATATATTGTGTGCATGTTATAGTATTTGAAGTAGTGGTGTTTTGGAACTTATTAAAAGTATATGGAGCATATGGGGATTAGTAGATGGATAGAGGTGATGAAGGAGAGAAGAATAGGGACTAAAAGAGGAATATTGAACTTCCAACCAATGGTAGTGAAAGACCAAGATTTTTTCCTATTATGGTAGGTATACAAATTAAAATTTTCATCTTTTTGGATCAGACTGAAGAGGAAAAATGTAAGGGAGCATAAAAAAGAAAGAAAAAACTAAGAAAGAAAGAAAGGAAGGAAGAACAAGGAGAAGAAGAAGAAGAAGAAGAAGAAGGAGAAGGAAGGAACTTTAAGCTTTTCTGATTTTGGGAAAAAAAAAAGGTAAGTTAATTTGTCTTCTTCTCCATGAAACTTCTCCCTCATGACATGTTAATTATGTATGGTTAGTAAGAATTATGGAGTATTTAAAGTGGAGATCATAATGAAGGTTGTAACGTAAGAAAAATAAAGTTGATTGTGTTGGTTTTATTGTTAGAGCAACTTATTATACCCATGATTTCATAACCCTGGAAGAGGAATTAATGAAGTGTAAACCATAAAAGCTGTATCTCTATGCCTTATTTAAAATCATGTGAAACAATTTTGCTTAATTTATTGTGTGTGAAGAGCTATGGCTCCTTCAGTAGAGCTGGTTCACAACCATTGAAATCTCCTTAGTCTTTATGTTTTCATATATTTTGATAATCTTATGTGCTGATTTAGGGAAAGTGCAAAATATAAAATTTGCAGTTTTATATTCCTTCTAAATTCTTATGGAACTGTTTTGCTTAATTTGTTATGTAGAAAGAGATACAACTCATTGATTGTGACTGACCCTACCCGATGAAACCTCATAAGTCTTTTAATTCTGTTTTCCAAGAATTTGATGGCCATGGAATGGAAGTTTAGTGACACACATAACTTTAAATTGTATATTTATGTTTGATCTACATGCCTATAAAATATTTATGAAAAATTTATCTTGGTTGATGAGATGTTGCCTCTTTATCTTGATTGGTTGTCAACATGTTTAAAAGCTGCTCACCCTGAGATTGGTCATTTGTTTTGGTGACTTTATAGACTGAATTAAACAATTAGTAAATCATGAAAAATGTTCATTTTTGTGTTTGGTAACTTCTAATGAATTTGTTTTGCAATTGGATTAGTAAGATTTGATATATACCTAAGATTGTAAGATATACTCATACTGAGATGGCAAAAATTTATAAAATTGATCATAAATTTTGTAGTCTATATTTTAAACTAAATGTTGGATATGGTGTACCCATATATGTCTAGTTTAATTGAAAAAACAGAATGAGGTCATTTAGATTTGTGAGTCAAAAGTAATCATAGAAACAACTTATCAAGTTCATGATATTTTACTGGAGCATATTTGCATACAAGATGAAAATCTTACTTTATCATCATGGATTGATTTAGTTTATTGAAATAAATTCTCGTGGCATTGAAGATAATATTGAGAACAAGCCAGGGCCATCCATAGCATAATAGCTTGAAGGAGGAGGTAAGTAAATAGCTAATGGTACTAAATGTGTGATTGGTTAAATGCCATGAATATTTACTCAATGAAATGAAATGTTGTTGAATGAGATATTGATGAATACATTGTTGTAAAAGAATGTTGTACTTTAAATTATTTATTTTCATGAGACATTGATGAATTATGACTTGGAAATAAAAGTATGTTATGATATGATTTGCCAAAGTTTATGGTGTTGTTATTAGTCGTTATATTGCTGCAATTTTGTTAGATTTATAGTTGATTTGTTGAAAAACTAATACATGATGTTGTTAGGCAAGCAACAATATTCATAGCTTATGTGGCAACCATATATGATAGCCCATGTGGCAACCAAATATGATAGCCTGTGTGATAATAACATTTGATAGCCTCTGTGGCAATGATACCTATAGCCTGTATGGTAACAATATATAACAGTCTGTGTGGCAACAACATTTGATAGCCTGTGTGGCAATGATATCTATAACCTGTGTGACAACAATATTTATAACCTATATGGCAACCAAATATGATAGCCTGTGTTGTAATTATATTTATAGCCTATGTGGCAATAATATATAACAACCTGTGTGTCTATAACATTTGATAGCCTGGGTGGCATTAAAGAGTAAAAACTCTTTATTTCATGCATGGATATGATGATAAATTATTTATATTTTAATGTTTATTAAGTTATTTGAGAATGAAGTATCATTATGTGTTTATTGACTGAGTATGCAAGCTCACTCCTTTGCATTCAATTTTCATTCAAGAAAAGTGGACTAAAGATTGCATCTAGTTCGCATTTCAAAGTTGTTATCTAGTAGTCTCATAGAGGTTTGACCAGTATGTAGTCTATTACTATTTTAGTTTGTTTAGCCATGTATACTTTGTTGGAAATAGTTACTATGTTGTGAAACAAGATACATAGTGTGAAAAATATTTGAAAAAAGGTCTTTTAATGATAATGGATAGAGTGATAGAATTTTAATGGCATTGTGTCACTTTAGTATTTCATGTTTTATGAATGAGTTAATGCACCTACTTTAGGAATGATTAGTAAATGAGATATCACACTTTTGATGCATGTTTAGCTAATTTTTCCAAAGTTTTATATTGTTGTAAAGAGACAAGTCTAGTTTACAATTGGGAGAAGTGTCATTTTATGGTGGAAAAAGGTGTGATACTTAGCCATAAAGTGTCTTATAGACGTATTGATGTGGATAGAGCAAAGATATTGATGATTGAAAGGATGCCTTCACATATGCTCTTCAAAGGAGTGTGAAGTTTTCTTGGTCATGCGAGGTTTTATCGTCACTTTATTAAGGACTTTTCAAAGATCACAAAACCTTTTTGCAATTTGCTTAATAAAGATGTGATATTTAATTTTTACTAATAATGTTTTGATGCTTTTATAGGTTGAAGAAGGCTTTAACGTTGACACTTATCATAGTCGCCCCGAATTAGAGCCAACCATTTAAGCTCATGTGCGATATGAGTGATTATCTCATTGGAGCTGTTTTGGGCCAAAAGAGGGATAAACAAATACATGTTGTCTACTACATGAGTAAAATGCTCAATAAAAGCTCAAATGAGTTATGCCATTATAGAGAAATAATTGTTGGCCATAGTATATGCATTCGACAAATTCATATTATATTTGGTGGGTTCTAATGTCATAGTTTACATGAACTATGTTGTGATAAAGTACTTATTAAACAAGAAAGATGCCAAGCCTTATCTCATACATTGGGGTCTTCTATTATAAGAGTTTGGTATTGAAATCTGTGACAAAAAGGGGATTAAAAATGGTATTGTTAATTAGTTATCTAGAATTCAACCTAAGGAAGATGAACATGGTAGTATAGAAATCAAATAGACATTCTTGGATAAATAACTTTTTATACTTAACATTAGCACACCTTGGTATATAGACATTGTGAATTATATTATAAGTGCAATTATGCCTCCTAACATGTCATTCTAGCAAAAGAAGTTCTTAGCATGTTATAAAAATTACTTTTAGAAGGAACCACTTCTATACAAACATTGTGTAGATGTTTTCATTAGAAGGTGTGTTCCTAAGGAAGAAGTTCATGACATTCTTAATCATTGTTATTCTCTCAAAATAGTGGACATTTGAACACCACTAAAATAGTTGTAAGAATCTTACAAAGTGGTTTTTTATTAGCCAACGATGTTTAAAGATACTTAGAAATTTGTGCATTTTATGTGATCATTGCTAAAGGAAAGGAAACATATCCAAATGTCAACAAATGGCATTGGATAATATTTTTAAGGTAGATTCATTTGATGTATGGGGCATTGATTTCATAAGGCCTTTCCCTCCCTCTTATGGATAATACTACATCTTAGTTGCTATTGTTTATGTGTGTAAGTAGGTTGAAGCACTTATTTCTCTTATGAATGAAGCTAAGGTGGTAACTAGATTCATCAAAAGATACATCTTCTCAAGGTTTGGAGTACCTATAGGAATTATAAGTGATGGAGGAATGCGTTTTTGCAATATGCAATTTGAAACATTGCTCTGAAAATATAGAATGACTTACAAAATTGCCACCCCTTATCACCCACAAATAAGTGGGCAAGTAAAAATTTCCAATATAGACCTGAAACAAAATCTTGGAGAATATGGTTTCAAATTCAAGAAGGGACTTGTCACTGAAATTGGATGATTCATTATGAACATATAGAACAACATTCAGAACACCTCTTCGTATGTCTTCTTGCTATCTAGTCTTTGGGAAAGCTTGCCACACCCTATGGAATTAGAGCACAAGGCATACTGGGCTATTAGACTTTTAAATTTTGATCTCAATAAAGCTAAAAAGAAGTGTGAGCTTTAATTGAATGAGTTGGATGAAATTCGAATGAATGCTTAAAAGAATGCTAGAATTTACAAGGAGAAAACTAAAAGTTTTCACAAGAAGCATATTTATAAATATATTTGTTTGAAGCAAGACAATAGATTTTATTATTTAATTCTAAACTCAAATTATTCCCTAAGAAACTGAAATCACATTTGTTTATACCGTTGACAGTGGTGCAAGTATTCAATATGGAGCTATGGGATTTCAAGGAGTAGATGGAAGTACATTTAAAGTAAATAGACAATGAGTTAAGCCTTATTTCTATGGAGAAACACTACAAATTGGAGAAAGTCATCTATTAAATACTCCATCAAACTGAAATTTAGAAAAAGTCGAGCTAATGACTATAGATAATATGAGGCAAACCTAATGATTTTGATATTATTTATTTATTTATTTTAATTACTGCATAAATTTTCATTGTCAATTATTAGTTAGTTAAAATTTAATTTTTCTTTTATAAAATAGGAATTTTTCATGGCATTATCAGTTTAATAATTAAATCACATTAGTTAATATTAATATTTTGAATGTTTGTCATTATAGGTTATTAAAAGAAATCTTATAAAGTTTAGAGAAGAGAGTTGGGTAGAAGAGATGAAGGAATAACTGGGATATACTAGGCTTGAAGGTTGATGAATTGAGTGTTGATGAGTTAAACTAGGTTTAAATTAATGAATTGGTCCAGTAATTGTATAAAGGAAGCTATTTTAATCGAGTTGGGCCTTTAAAGTTTTAATGAAAAAGGTGGTCTTTAGTCTTAGGGCTAATGGAGAGTTTTAAATTTTAAAAATTTATCTTCTTATTCCACTGAACCTTAAAAGAACATTCCATCACCTTCTAATAACCCCAACCATCACTTGACCATTCCACTTCCTAACCACCATGATATCACGTCCCTTCGCCAATAGCCCATTTTCCCAAAACCACATTCTCTTCCAACAATATAACGCATTTTCAAAACCTGAACCTCCCATCCCACTTTTCCCTATTCTAATATAGCCACTTTCTCTCTCTCACTCTCTCTATCTCTATGTAGCAAGTCGCTCTCTTGCATGACCACCTTTCCCTCTTATTTGAATTTTCCTTGCACTATAAATAATGTGATTTAAGTAATCAACAGATAAAAGGGCATTTGAAAAGTGCTCTTCTTTAACCTGTTACGAAAACCCTTCCTCCTCTGACTTTGACATTCCACAGCCACTACCACCACTATTGAAACCATTCATACCAAATCTAGAATTGATGAATAAAATGCATGCAACAAGATACAGAGTATTGCAAAAGTGTGGTTTCAAAGCTAACAAGTACTATTATTGGACCACTTTAGACACATTTAGGCTCAAGGTAGTTGTCAACTACATGCTTGAGGAAGTCAAGTTACACTGATTCACTATAATGAAGCTCTCAACCTACATTAGTGTGACACTGGAAGTCCTTGTTACCCTAGCCCTTAGACATATTGGAGATAATAACTAGTTGAATTAGTTTACATATAGGTTTTTTTGGAGAAAATCAAAAAGTGTTATTCGAAGTGTTCAACCTCATTTTTGGCTTCCTTGAAGAATGACTCAAAACCCCTTACTAAAGTACAAGGGGCAAACATTTTGGGAATAGATCACCACAAAGGAATTAACCATTGTAACAGGGCATTCAAAGTCGCATGAGATCAAGAACCTCACACTCCACTACATTCACTAACGATTGGCCTACACATTATTTGCACAAGCTGTAAATACAAGTTTGATCTCTAAAAATGACCTCTTCTTTTTATGGTGTCTGGTCAAAAAGACAAAAAACTAAAATAAGGTGTTCAAATGTTCCAACATCTGATGGTATTAACCACAACTACAAGAGGAAAAGTAATGGTTAGATTTATGGCTGCTGCCATAACAATGGCATATTTGAGGTTTACATATCAGTAATGTAAAAGAGAGCCAATGATAAAGACTAAATACCTTAATTATTCCTATCTACTGTAAGCCCAACAACACAAAAAAAAGGAAGACTAGTATGTGCCAATTCACAATGACATGCATTTTGACCAAGAAGATGGAGAACAATAGTCATGTGCTGCCTAGTCATAGGTCATGACAAGTATAACTGAGATTGACACGCGGATTAGGACTATATGTTATGGATATTATGGAAGATCTTAATGTTACTATAGGTTAAACTAGGTTTAGGATGTAGATGTGTTTCAAATATTTTGGTTTCAAATTTGTAGGGTCAGAAATTAGATTTTCAATTTTAAATAATTTCATTTTTCCTATGGAATTCATTATTGAATTTTTATTTATGAATGTAAGGATTCAACCCTATTTTGGTGATACTATTGACATTAAATTTTTTATTAGTGTTTTGATGAAAATATGGTAATTGAAATAAGGTAAAGATAAGTTGAAATGTGGTTCATTGTTTCAGCCATAAATTCAATGTCATTTTTTTTAATGAGAAGGAACAATTGTTAACTAGACCTATTGAGTACAAAATCTACAAATTGCAATTAAAGTGTAAGGCTATACCACAACTTTACATTGTGTTACCAATTTGAACACATAATATGTATAAGTTTGGATAACTTGAATTATGCTTACAAGGATATCATGTTCTGTGTTAAAGCATGCTTTAATGATGTTTAAGGTCTGTGAGATGCACGAATGAATTCAAAAGGTCTATGACATTTTTAGCTATTTTTATTTTATTTAGAGTTGCACTTGTAAATTAAGATTGTGCAAATATTGGATATGTTGAACTATTATTACAAAGCAAGTAAATCAATGAATGAATTGTGTTTGCAAGTAATGAATTTATTAACTGTGAACAGTAGACATGCTGTTGGAATACAATTTCCAAGTGCATAAGATGAAGCATGGCCCATACCATAGCCCATGCACCACAATTCAATATGTTCATTCAAGGTTATCTTGTTATATTATTTTTTATTTTTCATTGCTTTACTACTCTAATGTGATCTAATTACTTGATAAAACACAAACTCAAATACAATATTGGAATGTAAGAGATCAAAACATCATGTAGAAATCAAACAATCCATGTTTCAATTGAAATATTCAATTGTAAAGTGCCATTTTTCTTTCTTTATTTTTCCTTTATTTTCAAACATTGAGGATAATGTTATGTATAAGTTCAGAGGAGGGGAGTAAAATGCAAATTTTTTTTTAGAATTTAGAGGATTCTTTTGTTAATAGAATAGTTCATTCATTCATTAGTTATGTTTAATTCATTCTTTTGTCATTGCAATTCAATTTTCTTAGAATATTTATTATTTAAATAGTGAATAATAATTAAATTAGAGTATTTATTAATGCAGTGATTGTGAAAATTTGGATTTGTTTAAATTTTCATAGTAAATTAACCATGGTTTTCTCATTTAAAAATTTAGACATTTAAAGAAATTTGATAAATTATGTAAGCACTTGACTAGTGTAAATTTGATTAAGAAATTTGCTTAAACCATTACACTTAGGAAATGATTGCTTGTTTAAATTCAAGCATTTGTATTCTAACTTGTTAAAAGGCTTTCCACTAATTCTAGAACAAGACATGTAATCTTTTGAGATAAAATATTAATTTACACTAGATCAAGAAAATGATTTAGGCACCCATTGTGTTAGCTCATTTAACTCCATGCATACCTTATAAACTTTTATCTTTTGCACCCTTTTTAAGCCTTGAAATGCACTCTAAGAATTTATATAAGCCTTTTTCTTGGTACCCTCATAACACATATTATAGCCTACCCACTAAGAGATTTTTAAGATCACAATTTTTAAGTGGTATTAAAATTTTCTTTATATTTGTTGAGAGACTGGAAGTCTTTTTTTTTTTTTTATATATATATATTGAGTGAATTTGCAAGTGGTTGATACATGGAAGAAAATATTGAGACATGTACTACTTGCATATTTACAAATTATTGGTTATTGGAGTTATTTTGTTTAAAAAATGGGTTGAGAATTGTGAAGTTCTTTTGAGTTTGATGCTTAAATTACCTAGAACTCACAGTTTTGTGTAAGATTGATTAAGTACATAATTTACTCATGAGCTTGAGTTGATTTTTAAATGAATGTTACTGGACAATAAAGAAGGTTGTGATTTATATGAGTTGGAGAAATTCTAATTACATATGGAGATTCTTAATGTCACTTGATTATTTTAGTCTTTGAATTCCTTTGCTTGTACATTTTATCCTTCTCTTTAGCAAGCCATTAGCCCTTAGCCACATTAAAAGTAGATAAAGGTGTTTTGATCCTTAATTAATTATGCAATTACATTAGTGGAGATTGATTTTATGTTTTTGCTAATGGAATTATGCATAACATCATTTTAGGAAGAGTTTTGATAATTCTAGCTTATGTTATGCTTGGTTTTAAATTGCATTGAAGAGAAAAGGGTGTATTATGGTTTTTGTAACTTTTTTTATTGATTTATACTTGAAATTGCGTGTAGATTTTTTAATGCTTTAGATTTCTTATGAGTTTGAATGCCTTAGATTTTATTATGAATTAAAAAAAAGTGAATTTGAATGCTTTAGATTTTCTTATGAATTTTGATTGTTTACTTTGTTATGCAATTTTTCTAAGTCCAAAGGATTACAATTTTGAATTGAGAGATTGTCTTATTTAATTTCTTTCTTTACTTAAGGATAAATAAAACTCTAAGTATGAGGAGTTTGATAAGAGTCCCCTTTAAGTATATAGTTTTTGGATAGGAATTCATAATTTTCTAGTTTTTATAGTATTTTTGTTTTGGAATAAGTTAATTTTCTATCTCATTTATGTTGCACATAAATTTCTTAAAAAAAAGGTCAATTTTGATTTTCGATAATGTTGCATTGGTTATTGCATATCTCACAAATTGGACCATATAGGGATGCAGAGTTGACTGGTCAGTAGGAGCATATTTGATTTCACAGAGAAGTGTACGGACAGTTGCATGGCGCATACATCAGGACATGCAAAATGGTAGAATCAAATTTTGCAAATGCAAAATGAGTTATCTTTTAAAAAAGAAAGTGACTTGATGGGATCGACATTAGAGAGCAGAAAAGAGCTAGGATTAAGGAAAGAGAAGGGGATTTAACATCCACACTATCTTTATGAGAGAATTTTGGGAGATTTTGGAGAGCTTTTCTTAGGGTTTATAAATTTAGACTTAGATTATTCTTCTTATGAATATTCTACTTCTAGAATCAATAGGTGTCTTCATCTTTTCTTCTTCCTCTACAATGAACTAATTCTTTAATTCTAAGGATTAGGGTGAAAGCCTAATACTTTCTATGATTATATAACGAGATATTTATTTTCAATTGTGTTTTGTTTCTTTAATTCAATATGTTTGATCCTAATTGGGTTGTGTATATGAATGGCCATATTTATGCAGTGTTTGAGGCTCTAGATCATGGAGTGAGAGTGGAAGTCTAGGGTTGGTCTTAACATATTAAGCTAGAAGACTGAGACCACAAGAGTAAGCTTGACTTCTAGAGGTGTCAATAGATTGTTCAAGGAACCTAATACATTATTATTAGATTTTGTGACCATGAGAGTAGGTATAATTCTAGTAGCAATAAAGTCAATTTTGCTTAAGAAAGATTATTTGGTAAATTAGGAAATCCATTTTTAAAGAATAATCCTTACAGATAAGAAAAAAAACTCTTGATATAATTAAGGAATAGTATTGTGGTGAATTTGAATTCCCTACAAACCATTTGCATAAGAGTTTTCATTTAAGTAAATTTTGTTAATTAATTTAATTTATAATTTTTAGATTAATTATTCTTTCATAATTCTATTGCTCAATAGTAGGAAAAATAGGGTTATTACTGGTACATGTGAAAATCAATCTTTGTCGAAACGATTTTTGCTTTTCATTATATTACTTAAGCGATTTGTGCACTTGCAAGAATTTTACATACAAAAAAAACTAAAGGATATTACTTCTATAATACTTATGAGAATAAAATGTTTGTTGCTCTAAATGGTATCCTCTTAGAAAAAGAGTTCATTTGTAAAAGAACTGTTAGCCTTTAAGTATCAAGAAGAGGGGGTTGAGTTGTTGGGAATTTAAAAAAATTTTGAGCTAAGATTTGTTTAAGTACCCGAGCATACTTGGGTCCTTGGGGGTTAGCCCCAAAAGGATCCTCTAATTTGAGGTGAGCCTTCCTAATGTCGCAAAATATGTTTCTGTGGCCTTACTTCATGCAATAATGACATAGAAGTTTAGACTTATGAGTTTCTCTCCTATGTACAACTTTGGTATGAGTAGGAGGCCTTTTCTTACTTTAATGGTGAGAGTGTATGCAAGTGCATGAATGTTAAGGAGTATAAGAGAATTTTCTATGTGTGTGGTTGAGCATGCTTCTTGTTATAAATGTAGGCATAATTAGCTTTTTGAGTCTTAGCTCTTGAGCCTTAGGGGGCCTTTCCTTTGCCATTAGGCATAGGTGGCTTAGTGCTAGGAGTACCTCTCTTCCTAATGACCTCAATATTTGAAGTTTGAGGTGTTGATGTTCTAATGAATATAGTGAGAGAAGAAGTAGATGAATAGGCTTCGTTGAAACCTAAACCATGTCTTCCTAAAGGAGGTATTTGAGAAACAATAAGTATATCCAAAGCAACATTTCCATTGTGAAATTTAGAGATAGAGTTTCTAAGTTTAATAAATTCACCCTTTAAAGAATCATTTTCCTTTCTTTAGGATTTAAGAGAGGATAAAGACATAGAAAGACTTTCTAAAGACTTTTTGAGTTCTTCATTAGAAGTCCCCAATTCACTTATAAGATCATTTAAGGATTTAAATTCATCCTCTAGTTTTCAACATTTTTTCTTATAAGTTTTCATTTGTGATTTATATTTACCACACCTCAAAGTAAGAGCTTCAAGAAGCTCGTTATCCATATCATCAAATGCATCATAATCATCACAAGAGTGTAGGGAAGTACTTACCTCATTTGAGGAGTCCTCTTGAGCCATGAAGTAGAGGTTGGAACTCTTTATCTTCATTGTCCTCACTTTAGTTGTCATCCTATGTGGTTTTGAAGCTCTTTTTCTTCTTCTCCTTGTCCCCTTTATTCTTATTCTTCTTGAACTTGGGACAATCATATTTGAAGTGAACTTGCTTTCCACATTCATAGTAAGTCACTTCATTTTTCTTTTCTTTGAAGTTAGAGAAGCTTTTTTGAAGTTTCTCCTATCCTTCCATCTCCTTATGAGCTCCTTCATCCTTTTTAAAAACATCTTCTTCCTCATTTTCACTTTCATCACTCTCACTTGAGGCAATTTCAACCTCCTTATCAATGGTTGAGGATTTAAGAGTTTGGGTCTTCTTTTTAGCCTTTTCATTTTTTGTCTCCCTACTTTCTCAATTTCTTCATTTCCTCGTCCTTCTTCAAGGCTAGCTCATGAGTGAAAAGCTTGCAAATAAAGACATCAGTTTGCACCTTCCTAATTTCTAGATTGGATTCTTTAATACTGCAAACTCTAGCACTAAATTTTTCAAGAGGTAAAGATTTAAAAATTTTAGCATTTACATCATGATTGGTGAGAATTATACCAAATTTCTTCATATGTGTGACTATGGAGAGGAGTTTCTTCATATGTTTGTGATGCTTTCATTGTCCTTCATCACAAAGAGCTCCCACACCATCACATACATTTCTTGCCTACTTGATTATGCTAATGTAGTGCCTTAATGATAGTTGTCCAATGCAATCAATATTTCGTAAGCAATAACGCATTTTTGCACTCTTCCAATATCCTTTCTTGAAAAGGAGCTAAAAAAAATAGTCATTCCCTCTTATTTTTCCTTTATGAGCGTTCGCCCATTCTTCCCATGGGATCAAATCTTTACTCCCATTAACCACTTTTGTAGGAGTCTTCAATTCTTTTGCTATAGTGTCCCAAAGATCCACCACATCACTACCAAATAGATCTCTATTCTATACTTCCAATGAATGTAGTTGGTTTCATAAAAGTAAGGCTTTAGATGATTATCGATTCCTTCTTGTGCCACTGATCTTTTCTCACACACTCAAGGTATTGATTGAGATTTGGCCTTAATGCCTTTTATTGGCAAGGGGAGCTGAATTGGTGGAAAATTTTAAAATTTTGGTAGGAAGGCATGTTGAGAAGGAAATAAAAGAAGTAGGAGAATAATTGAAAATATAAGAATTTTACAATGGTATGGGTGTAAATAAACACCGTCCGCTTTTAATAATTCCTATTGGGTGTTTCAAGGTTCACACACAACCTTACACTTTGTGTTTCAAGGCTCATACTTAACCTTACAAATGTTTTCCTAGGCTTACACTTAAGCTAAACAAGAGTTTTACAACAAAGGCTAGCTCTTAAACCCAAATCCTAATGGTGTTTAATGCTCACACCAATAATAATAACTTATAAAAAAGAAATTGAATGTACAAAGTTTGAGAAACAAAATTGCAAGAGTTTTGCTATATCGAATGCTGCTCTTTTATATTAAAATCCATTTGGTAGAGTATTTATAAGGAACAACCACTAAAGAGATTGTCTAAATCTATAAGGTGTGGTAGGCAAATCTTGTATTAAATGCTTATTAAACAGTGTTTGTGGTCCTGACTAGGTATTTACAATCTCAATTTCTCATATTGCACTATATTTGCTTAATTCGCGATAAAGAATCCCATTTGTATATAGGGAGTCCAAATGGCACACATTCATTAGTTCTCCCAAAAAAATAGTCATTATATCCTTCGACCCAAAGTGATATTTATGATCACAATTTTACTTCCATTTGATGCAACTGCCATCCCAAATTCTTTTGTTTGTCATGGAAATGTTGCTTCAAAAATTCACAGTCTCGACCAATATTTTGTGCTTGTAAATTTTGATCTTCCAACGGTTCCTTGGGACACTTAGCATACTATAGTTGAGGACTTGATTCCCTCAAAGCAAGTGCACAATTTATGGTCACGATAGTGAATGCATTGTACTATGTGAATCCACACATTTCAACTTGGTTCATCCTTTTGTAAGATAGTGGTCATGATATCATAAGTATTAACTGCGAATTAGGATGCCATTTGCAATCTTTGAGACTTAGACTTTGATTCAACTTATAATGCAAATTTATCCAAAAGTTAGCAAAATCAGCACATGAAATTGATGTTAAACCATATCAATCTAAAATTTTAAGATCAAAAGAGAGTTTTGACTTGGGTTTGACCAACCTAGTCCAACAATCTCCCTTTATTTGATTCTCACAACATAGATTGATTTTGCAAGGGATAAAGAATGCATAAATGTGAAGTTGAGATGGTTAACAATGTTAAATAGTTTAAACTTGTTGAAATGTAATTAAACACTTGCAATGCTCCCTCTTAACTCATACTCCCTCATTAATTAATAACATATAAGTTCACTATCCCTATTTGTCAAGATAAAAAAAAGAGGACAATTGTAATTATAAGGATAAGTACAATGTTATGTAAATAATATCATTGAGCAACAATAGAGGGAACAATCTTCAAACATATATTATATTAAACAAAATATAAAATACAAGCCAAACAAATGATGTTTGATGACAAACTTAGGCCATACACAAGAAATGAAAAGAACATAAATAGAAAAGGATTATAAGCCTAAGTATAAAAGTAGGAAGTAGGAGATATGTCATCATTGTTAACACTATCGCCAATTTCTCCATCTCCTCTTCCTTTTGCCTCATCTCCTTAGTCTTTTTAGTTTTATTTTTCCTCTTAGGTATCTTTAAATTCCTTAAAGTCAGAAAGATGACAAGAAGTTGCACCAACCTTCTATTGAAGATCTATTAAATCATTGTAAAGGTGAGAGATAAAAAGAAATCTTTGTTTAAGCATCTTCATCACCTTATCCAGGTTTTTGTTAACTAAAGAGAGAGAGATGGAAGAAGGTTTTGATTTAGGGTTTTCCTTTAGCTTAAGAGATAAGATAGGTTATTTGGTAACTTCCTCAATCACTAGTTGTTTCCTTTTAGAAGCAAGAGTGGTTTCTTGCTTCTTTACCCTCAATAAATCTTAAGGTGTACACATATGTGTCAGGATGGATGGCCTTGCAATTGATCAAGTAGAGCAAGTCAAGGAAGTTTTGGGAGGGGAGATATTTCTTAATGAGGAATTTTTCATTTTCCTCATTCAAGGCTCCCACAAACCTTTAAATCGCTGTGATATGAGAAGGGAAGAGAAATTGAATTTTTGGTTTTGTACTCATGTGAGTCAATTGATACACCAGATATCTCCTTATTTGAATTGATTAGTTCTTAGTGAGACAAAAAAGAAATGCTAGGTCCTTTTGTGAATCTTTCTTATTTCCATCACCCCTAGCATTGATGGAACATGTCATGATTTTATGAAGAAGCCAATTTGTGAGAACTTTAATGTATTTGGATAAAGAGGTTTTAGGGTCGTGTTTGGTCTTGATAGAAATTTTAAACCAAAATTTTGAATAAATGATGTCAAGTGTAGAGATAATGAATGGAATGTTATCTTTAGTTTGAAGGTTAAAAGGAGAATAAAGTTGAGCAAAAGTTATAAAATAAAGGTCCCCAAAAGCCCTAAAAACCATTTAGTACACACCTACCTTTGATTCAACCCTTCGACTTAAAGTTATCATGCACATAAACTTTTGGATGACTTCTTCATATCCTGGTTTATCACTAAATATGAACTCACTCTAGCCAGGGTTAGAAAGAAAGGCATGAATTTCATCTAAAATGCCAAGAGACTTAAGGAGAAAAGTATATGGAATTTTGTTTGGTTGGAGGATTTTGTTCGAGTTGGCTTTGAATCTCTCTTTTTCTTCTTTGGGGATCCCTTTCATTAGATGAAGGGGAGGAGAGCTTTGAGATTAGGCAATTGCTTTTACCCTTTTCTACTATAGTAAGCTTTTTGGGTGCCAGGAAAGATGAATTTAGGAGAAGTTGAAAAAATTGAGAAGAAAAAATGATGATTGATGAAGAGAATGGCAAAAGTGGAATAAAAGAGTGTAAAGATGGCTTATATAAGAAGAAAAATGATTACAAAAATGGTAGGAAAATGGTAACAAATGCATTAAATTAAGAGTGAAAATTATTTGATTGTCAAATCAGTCAATGCCCAATTATTACCTGAATTTGCGACCGTTACTGCTTTGTTATGGTTGCTAATTAGAAAATATATGAGTAACAAATAGAGTTTCATTGGAAATCAGTGAAGTTAACAGTAAAAAATATATGAATTTTGAAAAATTTTCCATTGGTGATCTAAAATCACTATAATGAATTGATAAACAACAAAATTTTAAACTAGACCTGTCAATACTAATAAAAAATAAATAATACCAATCATGAATTACAAGACACTTTGAAAATCAATAAGAAATAAAAATTAATGTTATGATGATTAATTCAAGCAATTTGACATGAAAAAGCACGATTGCACTACGAATTAGCACATCTAAAACATTCAACACACAATTAACATTCATATCAATCAATGAATCAACATTGATAAAAGGGAATAAAGTACATAAAGTGAGATCAATTTTTACATTAGGGAGCTTCCATCTAGCATCCCTAGTTCCTTCTTAATGAAGTTCATCCTTTCTTCATTAAGGGATTTGGTAAAAATGCCTACAAGTTGGTGATTAGTGTCAATAAATTTTAACTCCACATTACCATTTTGGACATAATATCTAACTAAATGATGTCTTATGTTTATGTGCTTGCTTCTTGAATGTTGGATGGGATTCTTTAAAAGATTTATTACACTTGTGTTGTCACATTTAATGGGAATATGGTCAACAACTTTGACATGATCCTAGAGTTATTATTTCATTAAAAAAAAACTTAGGTGCAACAATAACTCGTCATCGCATATTCCACTTCAGCAGTGGATAAGGCAACTGAAACTTGCTTCTTGATAAACTATGAAATTAGACATTCACCTATGAATTAGTAAGTTCTAGAAGTGCTATTTCTATCTAACAAACTATTGGCATAATCTACATCCGAATATCCAGGAAAACAAAAAGGTGAATTCTTAAGATACCATAGTCTTAAATGCAATTAGCCATGTAAATACTTAAGAATTATTTTCACACCATTCAAATGAGATTCCTTAAGACAAGATTAAAAACTAGCACATAAATAAACACTAAACATGATGTTGGGTCTAGATGCTGTAAGATAAAGGAAAGAGCTAATCATACCTTTATACTTTTTTCATCAATAGGCTTACCCGATTGATTTTTATCTAGCTTGATAATTATACTTATTGGAGTCTTTGCTACTTCACATCCATCCATGCTAAACCTCTTGAGTAGATCCTTTGTGTACTTAGCTTGGTTGATGAAGATGCCTTATTTGGTTTGCCTAATTTGAAGACCAAGGAAGAACTTGAGCTCTTCGATCATGCTTATCTCAAATTCCCTAGTCATACGCTTAGCAAAATCTTCACAAAGAGATTCATTATTAGCACCAAATATAATGTCATTAACATATAATTGTACAATGCGTGCATTTTTGTTATGCCTTTTTATAAACAAAGTAGTACCAACTTTGCTTTTTTCAAAATCATTTTGTAAAATAAATGAACTAAGCCTTTCATACCACTTAGAGCTTATTTTAAACCATACAAGGCATTGGTTAATTTGAAAACATGATTTGGAAAAACATGAGACTTAAACCTAAAGGTTGTTCAACATAGACTTCCTCCTCAATGATACCATTAAAAATTCTTTCTTCAAATCCATTTAAAAAGTAATAAAGTTCATGCAATATGCATATGCCAAAAGAATCCTAATGGCGTCTAATCTTGCTATAGAGGCAAAAGTTTCATCATTACAATGACTTCATCTTAGTTGTAACCTTTTGCAACCAATCTAGCTTTGTTCTTAGTGAAAGTACCTTACTCATCAAACTTACTCCTAAGCACCCATTTGCATCCTACAAACGGTTATTCCTTAGGCCTAGGAATAAGTTCCCATACTTTGTTTCTCTCAAATTTGTTGGTTTTCTCTTTCATAGTAGTCACCCAACTCTCATCCTTAATAGATTTATCAAGAGATTTTGGCTCAAATTGAGAAACAAATGTAAGATTATTATCTAAAATGTGTAATTGAGATCTAGTACTTACTCCTTTGGATGTCTCTCAAATGATAAGATCTTTAGGATGATACTTAAAGAATCTCCAATCCTTGGGTAGTCCTTGAGCTTAGTTTTCTTCTTATTGTGGTTAGGATTCTTTAACTTCTTATGATGGCTTATTATCTTTAAGGTCAATTACAATTTCCTTTAGAGTTAAATTAATCACCAACTTCTCAAAGTCACCTATAAAATTATCAATAAAAGAACCTTTTCTAAGATCAAATTTACTAGATTCATAAAAAACAAGATTATCAACCATAGTACTTTTATTAAATACCCTATATGCCTTGCTAGTGGTGGAGTAGCAAAGAAAGATGCCTTCATTGGTTTTTGAAACAAAATTTCGAAGGTTGTCCTTGGTATGAAGAATGCAACATTTGCACCTAAAAAATTTAAGGTATGAAAGCTTAGGTTTTCTTCCATTCCATAGCTCATTAGAAGTTTTGTTTAGAATGGATCTTTTAAAACATAATTTGCAATATAATAAGAGGCATTGATGGCTTTGGCTTAAAAGTAATTAGGCAAATAATACTCATTGATCATGATTCTAGCCATCTCTACTAATGTTTTATTTTCCTTTCTACAACACCATTTTGTTATGGTGTTCTAAGGGTAACAAAGTTGTGAGAAATCCCTCTCTAGATAGTAATTTTCAAAAGACTCATTTTAAAATTCTTTTCCATACTCACTTTCAATAAAAGAAAGAAGTAACCTTTTTCATTTTGAACTCTTTTTGCAAAACTTTTGAAAGCTTCAAGAGTGTCATTCTTATGAGTAAGAAAGGATACCCAAGTAAACCTAGAGTAGTCATCAACTAGGACAAATACTTAGTGCTTTCCACCTAGACTACCATTCCTAGTAGGTCTAATTAAGTCCATATGGATAAGTTGAAGAGGTCTAGAAGTACTTACAACATATTTTGCTTTGAAGGAAGTTTGGTGTTGCTTTCCCATTTGGCAAGGTCCATATGTCTTATCCTTTGTGAACTTAAGCTTGGGAAGACTTTCTACTAGCTCTTCTTTTAATAGACTTTGTAGAAACTCCATGCTAGCATGACCAAGTCTTCTATGCCTAAGCTAAGCTTCATTACTAATATAGATAAGACATATAAAAGATTGGTTAGCCAAATTGTCTAAGTCAATTAAGTAGGTATTACCTCTCCTTCCACCCTTGAAGGCTACCATTTTATCCACCAAGGTGATATCTTGACATTCTCTAACATCGAAGTTAACTTCGTTACCTTTATCACATAATGACTTGTACTTAACAAGTTATGTTGCAAACCATCAACTAAAAGGACATTATCTATAAGGGAGTAACCTTTCTTACCCATTATTCCAATGCCAATTACTTACCCTTAGCATTATTTCTGAAAGTGACATTGCAAACCTTTAGCTAAAAACATATTATCTATAATAGCTATGAATAATTTCTTATTTTTAGTCATATGCTTTGAGAACCCACTATCCGCTTGCCAATCATTATCTTCTTTGGTAGCTTCTAAACATTCATACAAAACAAAAACATATCATTTTTGTTTAGGTGCCCAAGCATATTATTTAGGTACCCAATCATATTTAGGTCCTTAAGGCTTAGGGCCTAGAAGGATCCTCTAATTTGAGATGAGCCTTCCTAAGGTAGCAAAATATGTTTTTGTGACCATAATTCATGCAATAATGACATTAGAGTGTAGACTTATGAGTCTTCCTTCTATACATAACCTTTGTATGAGTATGAGGCCTTTTGATACTTTAGTGGTGAGAATTTATGCAAGTGCATGAATGTTAAAGAGTCTAAGAGAATTTTTTTTATGTGTGTGTGGTTGAGTATGCTTCTTGTTATAAATATATAGATAATTAGCCCTTTGAGCCTTAGCTCTTGAGCCTTTAAGGGCCTTTTCTTTGCCATTAGGCATAGGTGGCTTAGTGCTAGGAGCACCTCTCTTCCCAATGACCTCACTATTTGAAGTTTGAAATGTTGATGCTCTAATGAATGTAGTGAGAGTAGAAGTAGATGAAGATGCTCCAATGAAGCTTAGATCATGTCTTACTAAAGGAGGTGTTTGAGATACAATAAGTGTATGCAAAACTTCCTTTCCATTGTGAAATTTAGAGTAGTTTCTAAGTTCAATAACTTTACCGTTTAAAGAATCATTTTCCTTTCTCAAACAATTAAGAGAGCATGAAGACTTAAAAAGAATCTCTAAAGACTTTTTGAGTTCTTCATTAGAAGTCCTCAACTCACTTACATGATCATTTAAGAATTTAAATTCATCCTTTAGTTTTGAACATTTTTTCTTATAAGTTTTCATTTGTGATTTATATTTATCACACCTCAAAGTAAGAGCTTCAAAAAGCTCATCATCTATATCATCAAATGCATCATAATCATCACATGAGTATGGAAAAGTATTTACCTCATTTGAGGAGTCATCTTGAGCCATGAAGCAGAGGTTGGCCACTTTTTCATCTTTATCTTCCTCGCTAAAGCTGTCATCCCATGTCGCTTTGAAGCTATTCTTCTTCTACTTTTCTCGTTTCTTCATCTTCTTGAGCTTGAAACAATCATATTTGATGTGAACTTACTTTCCACATTCATAGTAGATCATTTCATTTTTTTTTCTTTGAAGTTACGAGATAACTTTTTAAAGTTCCTCCTATCCTTCCTTCTCCTTATGAGCTCCTTACTCCTTCTTGAAAGCATGGTAATCTCTTCTTCCACCTTATCACTTGCATCACTCTTACTTGAGACAACACCAACCTTTTTATCTTTAGTTGAGTATTTGAGGGCAAGGGTCTTCTTTTCAGTCTTTTCATTTTTGTCTCCCTACCCTTTCAATTTCTTCATTTCCTCATCCTTCGTCAAGGCTAGCTCATGAGTGAGCAGCTTACTAATGAGGATATGAGTTTGCACCTTTCTAATTTCTAGATTGGATTCTTGAACATTGCAAACTGTGGCACCAAATTTTTCAAAAGGTTAATTTTTAGAATTTTGGTGTTTACCTCGTGATTCGTGAGAATTACATTGAATTTCTTCATAATTATGACTATAGAGAGGAGTATATTTGTCATGTCTATGATGCTTTTATTGTCTTTTATCATGAAGAGCTCCCATTCTGTCACATGAATTTCTAGCCTGTTTGATTTTAACAATGTAGTGCCTTCATGATAGTTCTCCAATGCCTTCCATATTCCATAAGTAGTAAGGTAATGTTACACTCTTCCAATCTCTTTTCTTGATAGGGAGCTAAGAAGAATGGCTATGCACTCTTATTTTTCTCATTTAATCTTTTGTGAACTTCCACCTATTCTTCCTTTGGGATAAATTGTTCACTCTCATCATTCACTTTTGTAGGAGGCTTCCATTCTTTTGCTACTATGTCCCAAAGATCCACCACATCACTATCTAAATAGGTCTCCAGTTTATACTTCCAATGAGTATAGTCGGTTCCATTAAAGTATGGCTTTAGATGAGAGTATATTCATTTTTGCATCATTAATCTTTTATGACACATTTAAGGTTTTGATTGAGACTTGGCTCTGATACCACTTATTGGCCCTAGAGCGCTGAGAAAGGGGGGTTAAATTGGTGGGAAATTTAAAAAATTAGAGGGAAGATTAGTTGAGAAGGAAGTAGAAAAAGTATGGGAAGAGTAGAAGACACAAGAATTTTGTAATGGCTTGGGTATAAACAAACCCTACATCCACTCCACAATACTTTTTATTGGGTATTTCATTATCATTAAATCATGTTTCTCAAGCTCGCACCAAACTTTTGCTCTTTGTGTTTCAAGGCTCACACATAACTTTACATGCATTTTTCCAAGATTACACTTAACCTAAATAAGCATTTTACAATAAAGACTAACTCTCAAAACCAAATCTTAATAGTGTTTAATGCTCACACCAAACAATAACAACTTACAATAAGAAATTGAATGTATAAAGGTTGAAAAACAAAATTACAAGAGTTTTGCTATATTGAATGCTATTCTTTTGCATTCAAGTCCATTTGATAGAATAGTTATAAGCAATAATCACCAAAGAGACATTACAAACAAAACTTTATATAAATCTCTTAGGTATGGTAGGCAATCTCGCGTTAAATGCTTGTCAAATAGTGTTTGCGATCGTGATTAGGCATTGGTGTGATTTCTCATATTGCATTAAATTTTGTTGGATTTGAGATAAAAAAATCCCGTTTGTATCTAATGGCTAGTCCATGTGACACATTATTTAGTTCTCATTGAAAAATAGTTGTTATTGCTCTTAAGCCAAAGTGAAATTTGGGATCAAAATTTTACTTTCATTGGACATGACTATCATAGTGAATCTTTTGTTTATCATGGAAATGTTGCTTCAAAAATTCGTGTCTCGATCAATATTTTGCACTCGTGAATTTTGATCTTTCAATGGTTCCTTAGGAAACTTGGCATACTCTGATTGAGGACTTGATTCCCTCAAAGCAAGTGCAAAATTTTTTGTCACGATGGTAAATGTAATGTACACTGTGAATC
Source organism: Omphalea diandra (assembly GCA_949677035.1). Taxonomy (NCBI): domain Eukaryota; kingdom Viridiplantae; phylum Streptophyta; class Magnoliopsida; order Malpighiales; family Euphorbiaceae; genus Omphalea; species Omphalea diandra. The sequence goes on along the minus strand of CATIWR010133792.1, from coordinate 5,790 downwards.
TGTCTATTTCAACTTGGTTCATGCTTTTTCAAGATAGCGGGCATAATACCTAATTCATGATCACAAATTAGGATGCCATTCGCAATCTTTGAGACTTAGACTATCATTCAACTTCTAATAACAATTTATATAAAAATCTATAAAATCAACACTTAAAATTGATGTTAGACCATATCAATATACATTGTTAAGATCACAAGATAATTTTGACTTAAGTTTCACAAACTTAGTCCAACAAGAACCAATAGGAGTAAAGTTTAACTTAAAGGTCTATAAATTATATTGAACCACCTATTGAATGTCAACATGATTCATGAGCAGTTGTTGAACTTGTATAAGTAACACAAATTTCAAAAAGGTCTATAAAAACATATAGAGGTATAAGAGATATGGATTTCTCTTAATTAATAGTCATGAAGTGGTGCTTATAGAACAATGTGAACCCACATCTTATTAAGAGGCTATGGATAGTTTAGACTTTGAGAAATGGCTACAAACCATGAGTTCTGAAATGCAATACATGTATGATAATCAAGTATGGACTTTGATTGATCTGCTTAATGGTTTAAAAACTATTAGGTGTAAATGAGTTTTATTATCCCTTATACACCAAAAAGAGGGGGAAGGGGGGGGTTGAATTGGTGGGAAATCTAAATTTTTTAAGGGAAGGTTTATAATACAAGTTTAGAATGAGTAGAAGAATATAAAACACAAGAGTTTATAATGGTTCGAATGTTAACAAACTCTACATCCACTTCCTAATTCTTCTAATTAGGAATTCCACTAATGCTAAATAATGTTTTATAATCTCACACCAAACATTACACTGTGTTTTACAAAGGCTCACATAAAACCTTACAAGTGTTTCCCAAGGCTAACACTAAAACTTATATAAGAGTTTTATATTGGCTTATTTTTAACCCCTATCCCAATGGTGTTTAAATCTTACACCAAACTTTTTACAACTTAATTACAATGAGTAAATAGGAAAGATAGAGTTAAGAAATTAATTTATAAGAGTTTGGCATTAGTAAATGTTATTTTCTTACATTTATGTCTATTTGGTTGAGTAATTATAGGTTACTTACATGAAAGAAATGTTTGAAACAAAACTAGCTTTATATCTCAATAATTGGTGACAAAATATGCATTTAATGGTTGTCAATAAAAAGTTGCGATTGAGAACACACATTTGTGGTCCTTATCTTTGCTTTTTTTGTTCCAATTATGTCTCTAGCTAAGATTTATTAGCTTGAATTTTGCTTATTCATAATGGTGAATTCCAACTATCTAACAACCAGTTTCATGTCTCATTTCATCATTGGTTCTTTAAAAAATATAGTCATTAGGTCCCTCTAGTGTGAATGACAGTCATGGTCGCTATTTAACAACCTTGGATGCATTTCTCATTACGAAATGGCTTGAGAGATTAGAGATGTAGCCTTATGCAAATAACAGTCTCTACCACATTTTCATTGCCATGAATTTTGATGTTCCAATAGGTCTTTGAACATGTGGCATCATCTGGTTGAGAGTTTGAATCCCTCTAAATGTATTCAAACGTCGCGATTTGATTTACACTACAACTCCAATTACAATTTGCCTTGTAATTTTTTGGTTCATCTCTTTTCATAGATGGCGATTGTGACATTAGGTTCACAGTTGTGAATTAAAAGTAATCTTCCCCACTTTGAGTTTTTTCCTTCTAATAAAGCATAAAAGTGTATATTTTAATTATGATGCTTTTCCCATTTTATATGCTTAATTTCCAATTATAATATATGTAAAAAAAATTAAATTTGATATTTTAGGTGCATTTAGGATGAAAAAAAAATGAAGTTTAGACATTAATTTGCAATATTCTTCAATTTTATGGCAAAAAAGAGGTGAAGTGTAGTTTACAATAGAAGATTTATTGTGATAAAGCGTGGGCGCAACTTGCCAATTTAAGGCTAATGAATTTTGAAGAACAAAGAGCAACTATTTTTCTTGATTTCTATAATTGATCCTATCCTATTTAGGAGATTTAGCTTAGGAAATTACACTAGATTTAGATATTCTTTTGATGCATTTTTCTTTGGCATATCTTATTTTTTGCTTGATAACCTTCTCTTTTGGAAGTTCTACTCTCCTGATGTTTGTTTTTAAATGATTTTGGATTACCATGATTGTTTTTTTACTTGAGGTAAAATCCCATGATAGGATGCAATAATGATTAAATTATTTTTTTTTCTTTATAGGATGAGTATTTATTTTCTTTCATGATCAATTTGAATGAAAAATGTATAAGATTCAATATAATTGAACCTTCATTGCGAACTTTTAAGCCTATGAGCATTCTATTGTTTATTGTTCTATTTTTTTTGTTGAGTGTTTGTCAAAATTGGGTTGCATATTTTGGAACTTCCCTTGTTATGCAATTTGAAACCACAATAATGATTTTTATGTTAAAAAAATGAAGGGTATCTAGGTTAGCCCCTTCGAGCCCATCAAAAGCCTACCTCATGTTATTCCCTTAAGAAAGCCAAATTGAGTCTTAGCCTTTCTTTGTTTGCACCATATTAATTTTATATTGAACCTAATAAATTTTCTTTTATCCTTTTATCAAAGGATTGTAATTAAGTTGGCATGAAAATGAGAAACACTTTTTGAGCAAATTGTGAAAAAAATATAAATAAACTAAAATAAAATAATATTCCTCTCTGTTGATGCTTAGTAACTAAAGATAATCATTACAATTATTTATCTTCAGATCAAATGGCTGCCAATATATGAGTATGCAAAAGCATTCTAAATATGTTTTATGCTAAGTAACTGATGACATTCATCACAAATATTTGCTTTTGCGTAAAAAAAGGCTAAAAACAATTTAGAAAATAATGAAAAGAAAATGAAAAGAAAAGAAAAATATTTTGATTGCTCTAGTTGTGGTGTTGTGCAAAGAAAAATTAGAATTCATGTCAAATAAATTAATTCATTTGATGATTTTTCACCTAATTTCCTTTTTATCAATCCTAGACACAAACCCCATTGCAACTCATTTCATATCTTTTTTTTTTTTGCACATAACTCACATTAAGTGGTGCATATATGATATATGGGCAAGCATATGATAATATAATCCTTTGTTTTGACTCAAAAGTTCATTGATACCCTAAACACTTTTAGTGCATTGACTGAAACCATCGAGGGGGAATTTGAATCTTATTGCATTTGATTTTAAATAAGTTGTTAAGGCAAATAAGTACTTATCTTTGTTTTAAAGAGTTCGTTTGTGAAATATTGATTTCTTTTGAATGCAACTAACTTGAGTTCGTTATGAATTGGTGATCCGAGATAGTTTGATGACAAACTAAAAGAGTAGAATGGAAAATTGAAAGCGTTGTTGAGTTTGAGTTAAGTAGGCTTGATGATAAGCATTATCTTAAGTGTGGGAGAATTTGATATGGCATAAAAGTGTATATTTTAGTTGTGATGATTTCCCATTTTAAGTGATTAATTTCCAACATTAATTGAATTTTAAATTTAAGAAATTTAAATTTGATTTTATAGGTGCATTTAGTTTAAAAAAAAGGAGCTTAAACATTAATTTGCAAGATTTTTCAATTTTATGGCAAAAAAGAGGTGAAGTATAGTTGACAATATAAGATTTATTGTGATAAGGCATGGATGCAGCTTACTAGTCTGAGGCTAATGAATTTTGAAGAACAAATAACAACTTTTTTACTTATTTCTATAATTGATCCTATCATATTTAAGAGATTTGGCTTAGGATATTACACTAGATTTAGATATTCTTTTGATGCATTTTTCTTTGGCATATCTTATTTTTTGCTTGATAACCTTCTATTTTGGAAGGTATACTCTCTTGATGTTTGTTTTTAAATGATTTTGGATTATCATGATTGTTTTTTTGCTTGAGGTAAAATCCCATGATAGGATGTAATCATGATTAAGTTATTTTTGTTTTCTTGCTAGGATGAGTATTTATTTTCTTTAATGATCAATTTGAATGAAAAATCTATAAGATTCAATATAATTGAACCTTCATTGTGAGCTTTTATGCCTATGAGCATTCTATTCTTTATTGTTCTATTTTCTTTGTTGTGCATTCGTCAAAATTGGGTTGCATATTTTAAAATTTCCATTGTTATGCATTTTGAAACCACATTAATGATTTTTATGTTAAAAGAATGAAGGGTATCTAAGTTAGCCCCTTCTAGCCCATCACAAACTCTTTGGTCCTTCTTGATATTTTGGCAAGCTCTTTTTCTTCTTTATCACTTTCATTTGAGTCACTTGAGCTTGAATAATCTTCTTGAGCTTTGAAGGCTAGAGCTTTCTTCACCTCTTTATTTCTTTGTTCTCTTAGCTTCTTCATCTCTTCATCTTTCTTGAGAGCCATCTCACGAGTGAAAAGCTTACCAATGAGGACTTCAGTTGGCACTTTCCCAATCTCTAGATTGGACTATTGAATGCTGCATACTCTTGCACCAAATTTATTTAATAGAAGAGGTTTAAGGACTTTAGTGTTTACCTCATGGTGGTAATAATCCTTCCAAACATTTTCATGCTTGTGACAATAGAGAGGAGTCTATTTATCATTTCGATGATGCTTTCATGGTCTTTCATCATGAAGAACTCTCACTCTGTCACATGCATCTCGAACCTACTTGATTTCACAAAAGTTGTGCCCTCATGATAGTTTTCCATCTGACATGTGCAATTTGACAATGTTGGATTCTTCCAATTTCTTTTTTTGACATGGAGCTTAGGAGAATAACCATTGCCCTCTTGTTCTTCCCATTTGCCTTCCTTTATGCTTCACTCAATTCGTCTCTTGCAACTGCCACATCTACTCCTTCAACCATCTTTGTTCGAGGCTTCCACTCTTTAAGTATATAATCCCATAAGTTGATGAGATTGTTATCAAGATATATCTCCATTTTATGCTTCCAAAAAGCATAATTATTACCATCAAAGTGGGGATAAGATGAGAGTTGACTCCTTCTTATGCCATTGATATTTTCTCACACAATTAAGGCTTGAATATAGACTTGGCTTTGATACCAATTATTGGCTATAATGCACAAAAAGGTGGGGGGGGGGGGTGGTTGAATTGGTGGAAATTTTAGACTTTTGATTTAAGAGGAAACACATAAGAATGAAAGATTAGAGAAAGGGTAAGAGAAGAATGAACACAAGAGTTTTATAGTGGTTCGGGTATTAACCAACCCTACATCTACTTTCCAATTTACCAATTGGGTATTTCACTCAATCACTTATGTTTTACAAGCTCATACTTAACTTATGTTTAGGCGCACAATAAACCTTACAAGTGTTTTTCTAAGGTTCACACTCAACCTAGTGTTTTAGGCTCACACTAAAACTTACAAGTATTTTTTCAAGGCTCACACTCAACCTATACAAGAGTTTTATAAGGGTCACTCTCAAACATATACAAGAGTTTTATAAGGCTCTCTCTCAAACCTATATAAGAGTTTTCTAAGGCTTACTATGTGACATGTCATTTACTAATTATTAAAATTCTCTCAGTTTATCCAGTGTCATTAAAGACCTAATTTCAATTATTTTTTCTTACACCATGTCTCTTGTTCACTACATAATAATTGTTTACAATAAAGTATACATGGCTAAACAAACTAAAATACTAATAGACTGCATACTGGCCTAACTTCTATTAGACTGCTAGACAACAACTTTGAAATGTAACTGGACGCAATCTTTAGTCTACTCTTCCTGAAATAAAATTTAATACAGAAGAGTGAG
>CATIWR010133774.1:0-71345 GCA_949677035.1 Omphalea diandra | reverse complement strand
TCCTGACATTAGTTAACACATGTATACATGAAATACATATGGGATTATATATGTATGATGAATAAACCTTAATGTGTATGCATTTCTGAACATGAAATGCCATGATTTGCAACTGAAGATGATAGTTACAGTTGGTGGTATTAGGACACGTGGGGCAGACCTGCAAATCCTGATGTGTATGACATCGCGGGACCGATGGGCAAATCTCGGATGTTGAGTGCTCTGATAGGTATCAACCGTAGCCACGTTGTGACGTTACAATTTGTGGTATCAAAGCTTATTTACAAATAGGAATAATGGGTATCACAGTTGTTTGTTTGACAAATGAATTTAGATGTTACAGTTTTGGTATCAAAGAGGGCTCAAGCATACGCGGGGTAGACGTGCAAATCTCAGTGTGTATGACATCATGAGGCCGACGGGCAAATCCCAGATGTTGAGTGCTCTGATAGGTACCAATTGTAGTATTATAGATTGTGGACATGAATAGTATGAGTTTTGTAAAATGAAATGGTCGTTACATTTATTGGTATCAGAGCCATATGAGTTATGTCATATGAATACGATTGTTACATGTTTAGTAGAGTATTTATAGTCAACAACCACTAAAGAGATGTCACAAATAAAAATATGCCTAAATCTTCAAGTTGTACTAGGCAGATCTTTCATTAAATGTCTGCTAGACTGAGTTTACGATCGTAACTAGACATTCACTATCGCGATTCTCTTCTTGCATGAAAATTGATGAAATCACAATGAAGAACCCATTTGTATTCAATGGCTAGTCCACATGGCACGCTACCATCGATCTTCCATGAAAAATAGTCGTTATGTTCTTCGAGCTAGACAAAAGTCATGGTTGTGATTTATTTTCTTCTTGGACATGACACCACCGTGAATCCTTCTATTTAATAAGGAGATGTTGCTCCATTAATTTGTGATCTCAACTAATATTTCACCATTGTGAATTTTGATATACCAATGGCTCTTTGCCACACTTGGCATATTCTGATTGAGGACTTGATTCCCTTCAGGCAATTGCAAAAGTCATGATCATGAACATGGACGTGACTCCCATCGCGAATTTCTATATTTCATCTTCATTAACTTCTTGGAAAAATTATCGCTATGATTTGTTCTGTGAATTTATCTAGCCCAATTTCATCCATTCCTTTTGCAAGATAGTGGTCATGAATTAGAGGTTCACAGTGGTCGTGAATTAGAGGTTCTCAATTGAGAATTAGGATGCCTTTCACAATGCTTCAAACTTGGACTCCTATTCAACTTCAAATACAAACCTATCTTAAAAACCGTAAAATCAACACTTAAAATTGATGTTATAACATGTTAATTTACATTGTTAAGATCAAAAGAGAGTTTTGACTTAGGTTTGACTAACCTAGTCCAACAATCTCCTCTTTTTTTATTTTGACAACATAGATTGATTTTGCAAGGGATAAAAAATGCATAAGTGTGAAGTTGAAATGGTTAACAATGTTTAACAAATTAAACTTGTTAATATACCATTTTAAACTTGAAATGCACTTAAACTAATTAAAATTGCTCCCTCTTAATTAATACTCGCCCTTAATTATAGCATGCAAATTTACTATTTCTCTCCCCTTTTGTCAAGATCAAAAAAAGAGAGAACAAGATAATTACAGGGATAAATATAAAGAGATGTATTATAAAGAACAACCATAAAGGGAACAAAAGCTTCATATTTTATTGATATCTAAACAAAACACAAATTAAATTTAAACAAAGCAAAAATGATAAAAAGATTGTAGGATCACAAACAAACATTAGCCAAAATGCAAAATGAACAAAAATACAAAAAGAATTACAAGTCTAAGTAAGAAAAACTACATAAGTGGATAGATGTCATCATCATTAGAATCTCCAACTTCTTCATGTCCTCCTCCACCTTGTGCCTCATCTCCTTTTTCCATTCCTTCATCTTCCTCTTCCTTTAAAGTATTCTCTCATTCTTCAAAGTTTGGGAGATGGAAATGTGTTGTACCCACCTTCTCTTAAAGGTCCACTAGGTCATTGTGGAGGTGGGAAAGAAGAAGAAATCTCCTTTTAATCATGTGCATCACCTTGTCCAACTTCTTGTTAATGAAAGATAGAGAGATGGCAAAAGTTTTAGGTTTGGCTTTGGGTTTAGGAAATGGAATTGGTTAGGCACTCTCCTCTATCACAAGCCTCTTCCCTTTTGAAGCTTGAGTTGTGCTTGCTTCTTTGCCCCAATAGACCCTAAGGTATATGCATAGGTATCTGGATGGATTGCCTTAGCATTAATCAAATAGGTCAAATCATGGAAGTTTTGCAAGGGTAAATATTTTTTTGGTGAGGAATTTCTCATTTTCCTCATTAAGGGCTCCCATATACCAATATATGGTTGTGACATGAGAGGGGAGGAGAAATTGGCTTTTAGGCCTTGTACTTATATGAGTTAATTGATCCATAAGGTATCAACCTATTTGGATTGGCTTATTTTTAGTTAGGCAAAATAGAAATGCTAGGTCTTTCTAAGAAACCTTTTCATTCCCATCACCCCTAGCATTTACACAAAAAAGTAATGATACGGTGGAGAAGCCAACTGGTAAAGGTCTTAAAGTTTTTTGCCATAGATATTTTTGGGTCATGTCTAGTTTCAATAGAGATCTTTGACTAGAGTTCGGAATAAATAATATCAAGTTTAGAGATAATAAAAGGAATATCATCTCTGACTTAAAGGTTGAGGAGGGAGAAGGGTTGGGTAAAAGTTATAAAGTGGGGGTTCTTAAAAGCTTTAAAAACCAAATCGTACAAGCCTGCTTTTGATTTTGCTCTCCAGCTCATTGTAATAGCGCATATAAACTCCTTAACGGTCTCTTTATACCCTGGTTTGCCCTTAAAGATAAATTCATTCTAGCCTAGGTTTGAAAGAAACGAATGGATTTCATCCTTGATTCCAAATGATTCAAGGAGAAAGGTAGAAGGAATTTTATTGTCTTGGATGATTTTATTATAGTTTACTTTGTACCTGTTTTTTTCTTTTTTAGTTATTCCTTTCATTAGGTGAAGGGGAGGAGGGCTTGGAGTTTGGGCAATGCCCTTCCTTTTCTTTTCTCTAGTTAGTTTCTTAGATACCATGGAGGATTAAAGTTAAAAGAGTTTAAAAGGATTGAGAAAAGAAATGAATGATAGATGAAGAGAAAAGGAAAAAGTGATATAGGGAAGTGTTAGAATGGTTTAAATAGGCAGAAAAGTGATGGAAACGGTAGTAAAATGGTAAAAAATGTATTAAATGAGGGGTTGGCACTGATTTATGATCAAATCAATCAATGCCTGATAATTACTTAAATTCATGGTCATTATTAGTTGGTCACGAATGCTAATTATGAATTTCTTGAGTAATGGATAAGATTTCCTTAAAGAAATGAAGGATTTAATGGTCAAAGAATTTGAATTTTGTAAAAATTCACAGTGCCAATCTAAAGTCGCGATAGCAAATTAGGAGTTTGAGAAAAAATTGATGAGTACCTATAAGTAGCAACTACGAATTTATAATAGCAATCATGAATTACAAGGCAAAAAGAAAAATAAAGATAGCATAAGAATTCGACTTATAAGAATTGGACTTTCTAGTTATGATTAACTTAATGTATTAATGATCAATTCAAGCAAATTGGCATAGAAAAGCATAAGTGCTTAAAGAATTAACACATCTAAAGTAATCAACAAGCATAATTATCAAACATATCATTCAATCAAACAAATTGACAAACACAATGAAGGAAATAAGGTGAGACCAATTTTCACCATTAGGAGTTTCCATCAAGCATCCTTAGCTCCCTCTTAATGAAGTTCATCCTTTCTTCATTAAGGGGTTTAGTAAAAATGTCTACAGGTTGATGATTGGTGTCAATAAACTCTAATACGACATTGTCATTTTAGACATGATCTCTAAGAAAATGATGTCTAATGTCAATGTGCTTGCTCCTAGAATGTTAGATAGGATTCTTTGAAAGATTAATTGCACTTGTGTTGTCACATTTGATATGAATGTGATCAACATCCTTGTCATAATCCTTGAGTTGTTTTATCCAAAGAACTTGGTTGCAACAATAACTCGCTGCCACATATTCCACTTCAGCAGTAGATAAGGCAACCAAAACTTGTTTTTACTAAACCAAGAAACTAAACATTCGGCTATAAATTGGGAAGTTCTAGAAGTGCTCTTTCTATCAAATAGACTATCTGCATATCCGCATCTGAATACCGAAGAAGACTAAATGATGAATTCTTAGGATACCATAATCCTAAATGCAATGTGTTATATAAATTTTAGAATCTTTTTAACAACATTTAAATGATATTCCTTAGAACAAGATTGAAAGCTAGCACACATGTAAGCATTAAACATGATATCGGGTTTAGAAACAATGAGATAAGGAGAGAACCAATCATACCACTATTCCTTTTTTCATCATTTGGCTTACCTGATTCATCTTTGTCTAGTTCGATGGTTGCACTCATTAGTGTCTTTGCTACTTTCCATCCATCCATGACAAATCTCTTGAATAGATCCTTTGTGTACTTGGCTTGATTGATGAAGATGCCTTTTAGTTTTCTTGATTTGTAGACCAAGCAAAAACTTGAGCTCTCCCATCATGTTCATATCAAATTTCCAAGTCATACACTTAGCAAATTCTTTACAAAGAGATTTATTAGTAGCATTAAATATAATATCATCAAAATATATTTGTATAATGAGTGTATCTAAATTGTGTTTTTTAACAAACAAAGTTGTATCAACATTGCCCTTTTCAAAATCATTTTATAAAAAAAGTGAACTAGGCCTTTCATACCAAGCTCTTGGAGCTTATTTCAAATCATACAAGGTTTTAGTTAATTTGAAAACATGATTTGGAAAAGTATGAGATCCAAAACAAAGAAGTTGTTCAATGTAAACTTCCTTCTTAATAAGACCATTCAAAGCTGCACTCTTCATATTCATTTGAAAAAGTTTAAGATTCATGTGGCATGAAAATACTAAAAGAACCACCCTAATGGCCTCTAATCTTGTTATGGGAGCAAAGGTTTCATCATAATTAATGTCTTTCTCTTTGTTATAACCCTTTATAACCAATCTAGCTTTGTTCCTAGTAATGAACCCTTGCTTATCTAACTTATTCCTAAACACCCATTTGTAGCCTATAATAGGGTGTTCTTTAAGCCTAGGAATAAGTTCTCAAACATTATTTCTTTTAAATTGTTTGAGTTCCTCTTGCATAGCAATCACCTAGCTTTCATCATTAAGAGCCTCATCAATTGATTTTGGCTCAAATTGAGAAATAAATGCAAGATTATTACTTAATGTATGAAGTTGAGATCTAGTACTTACTCCCTTAGATGTCTCACTAATGATTAGGTCCTTTGGGTGATATTTGGAGAATCTCCAATCGTAGGGAAGATCTTGAGCTAGACTTTCTACTTGTTGTGGCTGAAATTCTTTAACTTCTTGTAGTGACTTATCATCTTCAAGATCACTCACCCATTGAAACATGATTAGTAGTATAACAAGAAGTATTGTTGGCTTCAGCCCAAAAGTAATTAGGCAAAGAGTACTCATTAAGCATAGTTCTAGCCATCTCTACTAAAGTCCTATTTTTCATTTCTACAACACCATTATGTTGTGGTGTTCTAAGAGTAGAAAAATTATGAGAAGTCTTATTCGCTAAGTAATAAGTTTCAAAAGATTCATTTTGAAATTCATTTCCACGGTCACTTCTTATAGAAGAAATGAAATAACCTTTTTTATTTTGAACTCTTTTTGCAAAACTTTTAAAAGCATCAAAAGTACCATTCTTATGAGCTAGAAAGGATACCCAAGTAAAATCTATAGTAATCATCAACTAGGACAAATGCATAATATTTCACACCTAAACTACTACTCCTAGTAGGTCTAATTAAGTTCATATGGATGAGTTGAAGAGGTCTATAGGTACTTACAACATTCTTTGTTTTGAAGGAAGTTTGATGTTGCTTTCCTATTTGGCAAGGTCCACATGTCTTGTCCTTGGAAAATTTTAGCATAGGAAGACCTTACACTAACTCTCCTTTAGATAGGCTTTGTAAGAGCTCCATGCTAGCATGACCAAGTCTTCTATGCCAAAGTCAAACTTCATTATTAAGAGACATAAGACACTTGAATGATTGGTCAGCCAAATGGTCTAAGTCAATTAAATAGGTATTACATCTCCTTTTACCCTTAAAGATTACATTTTTATCCACTAAAGTGGTAACTTGACATTCTCTAGGGTCAAAGGTGACTTTATTACCTTTATCATATAATTGACTTACACTTAACAAATTATGTTGTAAACCTTCTATTAAAAGAACATTGTCAATAAGTGAACAACTATTCTTACTAATTGTGTCAATGCCAAATTACCTTACCATTAGTAATATTTCCAAAAGCGACATTGCCACCTTCCTTCTCTTTTATGACTATGAATAGCTTTTTGTTACCAGTCATATGCTTTAAGCACCTACTATCCACATGTCAATCATTGTCTCCATTAGCGGTTGTCATACATTCCTACACAACAAAAACATATCATTTTTGTTTAGGTTACTAAGCATACTTGCATCCTTAGAGGTTAGGTCTTAAAGGTTCCTCTAATTTGACTGAGCCTTCCTAATATAGTAAAAAATGTTTATGTGACCAAACTTAATACAATAGTGACATTGGAGTTTAAACTTATAAGTCTTTCTCCTATGCATAACTTTAGTATGAATAGGAGGCCTTCTCATACCATGGTGGTGAGAGTGTGAACATGTGCATGAATAATTAGGAGTATAAGAGACTTCTTTTGTGTGTATTTGGGTGAGCATGCTTCTTAGTGTAGATCAATGCATGATTAGCCTTTTTAGGCCTAGGCTTTGAACCTTGAGGTGCCTTCCCCTTGCCCTTAGGCATAGGTGGCTTAATGCTAGGAGCACTCTTCATCCCTATTACCTCAATACTAGATGTTTGAGGGGATGATGCTCTAATGAATGTTGTAAAAGGGGGTGTAGATCAAGAGGCTCCAGTAAAGCTTACATCATGTCTTACTAGAGGAGGTCTTTAAGAAACAATTAATGTATTTAGAGCTTTATTCCCTTTGTGAAACTTAGAAATAGAATTTCTAAGTTCAATTTACTTCTCCTTTTAAGGAATCATTTTCCTTTCTCAAAGAATTTAGAGAAGAAGAAGACTTAGTAAGACTCTTAATAGTCTTTTTGAGTTCTTCATTTGAAGTTCTTAACTCACTTATAAGCTCATTTAATGAGTTAAACTCATTTTTCAGATTTGAGCATTGCTTTTTGTAAGTTTTCTCTTATGACTTATACTTGTCACATCTCAATGTAAAAGCTTTAATGAGCTCATCATCTACATCATCATATGCACCATAATCATCACTAAAGTGAGGTGAATAACTTACCTCATTAGAAGATTCCTTTTATGCCATGAAACAGAGATTTGCCACTTCCTCATTTTTATCCTCCTCACTAGAGTTGTCATCCTAAGTGGCTTTGAAGCTTTTTTTTCTTTTCCTTGTCCCTTTTCTTCTTCTTTTTAGCTTAGGGCAGCCATATTTAATGTGGCCTTGCTTGCCACACTCATTGCAAGTCACTTCATTCTTCTTTTCTTTGAGGTTAGGAGATGCCTTCTTGAAGTTCTTTCTATCCTTCCTTCTCATTATAAGTTCCTTGGTCCTTCTAGAAAGCATGGCTAGCTCCTCATCTTCTTTTTCAGTACCATCACCACTTGAGACAACTTTTAACTCTTTTTCTTTGGCTAAGGATCTAAGGGTTAGGGTCTTCTTTTCTGTTTTATCATTCTTACCCCTCTGCCCTCTCATCTCCTTCATTTCTTCATTTTTTTCAAGGCCAGCTCATGAGTAAGAAGTTTGCCTATGAGGACATCTTTTGGCACTTTTTCAATTTTTGGATTTGACTTTTGAATATTGTACACCCTTGCACCAAAATTTTCAAGACGTAAAGATTTGAGTATTTTAGTGCTTACCTCATGATTGGTGAGTACTCTTTCAAATTTCTTCATATTCGTGATGATAGATATGAGTCTATTCATCATATTTGTGATGTTTTTGTCTTATTTCATCATGAATAGCTCTCATTTGGTCACATACATCTCTAATCTGCTAGACTTTACCAAGGTTATGCCTTCATGGTTATTCTCTAAAGCCTTCCAAATTTCATAGGTAGCAAGGCCATGTTGTACTTTTCATATCTCCTCCCTTAACAACAAGCTAAGAAGAATTACCATCGCCCTTTCATTCCTTCCATTTGATCTTCTATGAGCTTCCACACATTCCTCCCTTGTGATTAATTATTCACTTTCATCAATCACTTTGGAAGGAGGCTTCCATTCTTTTGCAACTATATCCCAAAGATCCACCACATTATTGTCCAAATATATCTCCATTCTATACTTCCAATGCGTATAGTCAGATCCATCGAAATATGGCTTGAGATGGGTATGGATTCCTTATTGTGCCATTTGTCTGCACTCAGAGACCTTCCTCTGATACCATTTATTAGCCCTTGAGCACCAAGAAGAGGGGGGTCAAATTAGTGGGAAATTTTAAAATTGGAGAGAAGGTATTGAAAGATGAAAATAGAAGAAGTAAGAGAATAGTTGAGAAACCAAATTTTATAGTGGTTTGGGTGTTAAAAAACCTTATGTTCACTCCTTAATTCTTCACAATTGAGTATTCTACTAACACTAAATGATGCTTCTAAACTCACAAAAAAAATTTAGACTTTTTATTTGATGGCTCATAGACAACCTTACAACTTATGTTTCAAGTCTCACACAAAAACCTCTCAAGTGTTTTCCCAAAGGCTCACACTTAACATATGTAAGATGTTTTACAACTATACTAACTCTCAAACCTAATAACAATGGTGTTTAATGCTCACACCTAATAATACTAACTCACATACAAGAATTAAAGGTTAAGAAACAAAATTGCAAGAGTTTGGTTATATTCAATGTTATTCTCTTGTCTTCATATCTGTTTGGTAGAGTTTTTATGGGCAAGAACCATTAAAGAGATGTTAAAAATAAAACTATGCCAAAATCTTCATGTTGTGCTAAGCAAATCTTGCATTAGATGTCTGTTAGACTAAGTTCGCGGTCGAGATTGGACATTCGCTATCATGATTTCTCTTTTTGCGCTAAAATTGTTGAAATCGTAGTAAAAAACCTTATTTGCATCTAACAGCTAGTCCACGTGGCACGTTACCATTAGTCTTCTAAGAAAAATAAAGTCGTTATGCTCTTTGAGCGAGACAAAAGTCGCAATCATGATTTATTTTCTTCTTAGATGCAACGGCCACTGTGAATCCTTCTGTTTGATAAAAAGTGTTGCTATACTAATTTACAATTTCAACTAATATTTCACCCTCATGAATTTTGATATACAATGACTCTTTGGGGCACTTAACATGCTCTGGTTGAGGACTTGATTCCCTTCAGGCAATTACAAAAGTCACAATCGCAAACATGGACATGACTCCCATCGCAAATTCTTTTGTTTCATCTTTATTAACTTCTTGGAAAAATCACAGTTGCGATTTGCTCTACGAATTTGTCTAACCCAATTTCATCCATTCCTTTTGGAAGATAGTAGTCACAACTTAGAGGTTCTTAATCGCAAATTAGGATGCCTTTCACAATGCTTAAGACTTGGACTCTCATTCAACTTTTAATGAAAACCTATCTTAAAAACTACAAAATCAACATTTTAAAACATATCAATCTAAATTCTCAAGATCAAAAGAGATTTTTGACTTAGGTTTGACCAACCTAGTCCAACATTTGTCATAGTCAAAGTTTATCCTCAATGTGCCATAGATATTGCAGACTTTAAAGGTGAACTCTTGAAAGTCAAGGCACACTGCCTAAAGTCATATTATGAAAAGGAGACCATATAAAAGGGGAAGACTCTCTACCTCCCACATGCCTTGACATGAATGCCAACAATAAAAGTCAAGCTAAAGACCTTAAACTAACATGTTCATAGGGCAAGTCCCCATAATTTTATTCTTATCTTTCATTATATGATTTGTTATCTTTCTTAATTATGATGTTCTTTTTGTTTTATAGGTAAAGGTTTAATGACTTTAATATTTAAAACTTCAAACAAGTTTGAGGGAGTTTTCTTTCATACTTTTTATTACTTTTCATATGGTTCCTTGTACTTTCTAGCTGTGTTCTTAATGTTTATTTTAATTTGGCATGTTTCCTTATGCTTTTGTGATAATTTTATATGAAAAGATGTATATATGGCTATGAGGGGTAAGACTATTGGCCATTAAGATAATCAATTTTGCAAAAAACTAGTAGCTAGCCATTGTACACATCTAATTTGCATGACCATAAGTATAATGGAAGTCCAAGGCAGAATACAATAATTGTGCATGGCAAATTCACACAACCATGTAAGTAAATGAAGCATAAGGCAATAGTTGAGCAAACCGCACAATCAATTTGCACACTCGTGCTTTCAATTTCCATATCCATATGTCACAACCCACCTAGCCCTAATCCTTTTTAACCCAGAAAGCACGGGTATAATTTTTAAGCATATAACCTTGCGCCCTCTAAATTTTTCACTTTTAAAAATCCTGCACCAATTCATCTTCTTCATATTTTATCTTTATGTAACCTTGACATAATCGTGTGACTCCCTCTCCCCCTCCTAAAAATTGACCTCTTCGCCTTAAAAACCTATCAAATCTCTTCTTTTTCTTCTTTAAATTTGGCCCCCACCATGTCCAAGCATATTTAAAGCTACCATAAAGTGAAAAATTAGGTCTTCAAGCACAATTCCACCTTTAGGTGCTCATTTGGTCTTTGGATATGATGCTTAAGGAAAAAGGTACGAGATTCTTTCTAAATGCCTCATCTTCCCCACTAAGTTCATTGATTTGAGAGCTCTAGAGGATATGGGTTTGATAAATGCCATCCAAGAGCACATTAAGGTCCGACAATGGGAAAACTTTGCCCAACTCAACACCAATTCCTACAAAAGGCTCACCTATGAGATTTTGGTTAGTTTTTCCTTAGAACCAAATATGTTTCATACAGTGCAACCCTTTGGCATCATCAACTTTCAATTCCTTAATAGGTCTTTCACCCTTCCTTTAAGTGAGGTAGCAAAAGCTTTTCATCTTATCAATGAGGGTTTTGATTATTTTCCTAAGGACTTTAATGACTAAGAAGTGTGGACCTATTTGGGTCGAACCTCTAGGTATAAGGCTAGAGTAAGCAAAATAACAAAATTAAATGACCCTTCTATGTGATATATTCATCTCCAATCAGGGTGAGAGTAATAGTATGGTGAATCAAATCGAACTCCCCTAACTTTAGCGCTTGAAATTTAACCACCAAATCAATACCACTTGGTGGATTGTGAACCATATATGAATGTTGTGGCTAAGAGGGATTTGAGGGGGTATTATTGTGGGAGTTTCAGTAATATCAATACATATTATTTGTGATTATATGACCCATAAAATGCCTTGCAGTTTACCAAAGCCCCAAGCTCATATTACTTATCTTATGATAATATGCTCCACATTGGGCTTGTAAAGAAGGATGGGGATGGTCATTTGTTGATCTTGAATGAACAAGAAGCAAGAGTTGATGATGATGCATATGAGGGTGATGCACCAAGGGATGTACCTGTCAGAAAGTCTTCTTCTTATGATCCTCCACCACTATCCATGAGTTATTTAGAAGAGGTCTTAGTGCAAATGGAATATAGGTTAAAGCATATAAATCACCACTAATTGTCTTTAAGGAAGAGATGCATGGATGATTTGCGACTTTAAACACCTAGATGGTTGATATGGATGGGTGTGTGCAAGCCTACTTTGAGCACATTGGGTTTCCTCCTCCTCATCCACTGATGGATTGATCATCCCATCTTGCCTTTGTTTTTATTATTTTTCTTTTATGAATATTGTTATTTTTGGTAATGTTTTCATAACTTTGTGGATGTTGGTGCTAAACTTGTGAACTTTACTTATCACTTATGGAGAACATTGTGCTCTCAATTTTGTTCCTCCTATGATATGTGCCATTATGACATTTTGGCTATATGTTCTTTTCTTGTGATATTTTAATGAATGACATATTATTCTTATGGTTTTAGGAATGCCTCTTTTATATACGTTTATGCTTTGCTTAAGAATTGTAGAATGTTCCACTCATTCTCCCCAACTTTGAAAGGGAAGTCCCTTTCCTTTGATCTTTAATTTTTTTTGCTTTTCAATCATTACGAAAAATGATGTTTAATTTGGTTGGGAGGGAGGGGGGGAGGGGGTAGGGTTTCTTTTGAGTTCTTCATTTTCGATTGCAATTAGGTCTAAATTTGATAAAAGGGTTGCTTTTGTGTCTTTAAGTAATAACTTTTGAGCTTAATGCTAAGTTAGCTTTTTTTTATTATTATTAATTTTGGTTCTAGTTTTAAGGTGAAAAATTGATAATTTTGGTTCTTGGTTTTAAAGTGAAAAATTGATAAAGAAAATGTATGATCTTTATTTGGAATTGCTTAAGTAAATTTCCTTTGTGATAATGACTTGAGCTTAATAATCATATTTTTTTTCAAAATTGGTTAAACACATTAGATCTCTTTATGCACTCTTGGAAAATTAGAAATTTCCCTATAAGATGCTTTTTTTACATCATTTCAAATTAAAGGAAACCTCTTCATATAGTAGAACTTACTAAAACAATTTTCAAGGTGAAATCCTAGAAGTTGGCAATGTTAGGGAAGTGATTAAGGCATTATTTGGCTAACCTATTTTTCCCTCTCCATACCTCGATTTACATTGACCCTTGTCACCCATTTTGAACCTTTATACATACACACTTATTAGTATAATTAGTCATTTATTTCTTTAACCCATTACAATTATTATAACCATAATGATCTTTTACCTCCCCTCTTAAGAGAATAAGTTAGAATATGGTTATATGATGATGTAAATTGTTAATTATGTGCATAATTAAAATGGTTATAAGAAAGGCATGCTAATTGTAAAAATGTGAGCATAAATTCTAAATCAAGTTTGAGGGTCGCAAATAAATAAGAAGATAGAAACAATGAAGTATAGCCACCACAAACAAGTATGCATATGTCTGGATGTATTTTTGAAAGTATTGCAAAGAATGAACATGATAAATGCATTTATCTATTACAATCACAATTTGCATTATTGGTATAATTCATGTTTAGATATCATTCTCTTGTAGTTGGACTTAACCACTATTTGGTAGCTTAACCTAAGCCCTACATTACAAGCTATTAAAGACCTCATGATTCTTAAGGTTACTAGGTTCTAGAAAGGTGAATCAGTTTTACTTATGGTCATATGTGATTCCTAGGAATCAGGGAAGAATCTTGCTTATGGTGAATGTGAAAGAGAATTAAAGTAGTGTATGAACCATGATGCCAAGTCATACATACACACTTTCTTGTGTTTGAATGATTGCGAATTACATATAATCAATTTGGAACTTATTATTATCTTGAATGAAATTGCTTAAGTAAGGAAAAATAAAATTGTAACTGAGATCAATCTTCTCTCTGAAACTCTTGATTCTTAATTCTAACCATAAGAGATGTTAATTTATGCATTAGTAAAGAAGATGATTGCTCAAGGACAATCAATAATTTAAGTTTAGGGGAATTTGTTTAGTGGATTAATTTTCTTGTTTTTATAGGTTATTCTTTTTAGAATATGTGCATTCCGATTAAAATTGGCATAATAATAGGCTTAATGCATGAAAAATGGTGTCTTGTAGGTAAAAAGTGAAGAAAAGCAAAGTATAGGAGGAAACGAGAAAGTGCATGGCCATGTGGTCTACGCACACAACTATGCACCTCAACAAACCAAGTAGTTAGTAAGGTAAGGAAGCACATGACCTAAATACATAATTATGCACCTTGAAGAGCTTGAGTCGCTATAAAGCAATAATAAAAGCACACGATCGTGCTTCGATAGGCATAAGGTTGTTCATCCCCTTAATGTCAAAAACGCAAGAAAATCTTTAGGCATATTCTTCTCCTTTTAAAGATAGTCAAGTTTTCTCTTTAAAAAGTTGTGGTTTGAGCATGATTTAAGGAAGAAAATTAGCTAGAATTAGGGTATAATGGATTAGCCTAAGGAGGAAAATGTTGTTCAATAAAGTTTTCATCAATAAGTTAGAGAGAGAAAAGGTATAAGTAATCAAGGAAATCAAGAAGAAGTTCATGGCTACTCTTAGGGCTGATTTGATTGTCTTCTTTTCTTCCTGCTATCTCATTATGAACTAAACTCCTTTTAATTGGGGTTATAAAAGGATCTTGTATGACTTCTATTGAGTTTACTTAATCTAAGTCTTTTTGCTTTCATTCATTATTGGTGTTAGCAATTGTTGAGTGCTTTATGTTTGATTAATTGGCCATTAATTATCTTAGTTTTGTGAATTGACAACAGAGACATGCTTTTCATAGGATGAAACCTTCAACAATTCCTTTGTTTTGTTATTGTATTGAGAAACCTTAACAAATCAGTGTTATCCATAAAGTCTTACTTAATGAAGCAATTACATGATGTTTAGATTTTGAGTTGAGAGCCTTTAGCTTAACATGCTTTTGTATGTCAATTTCTACTTGAGAGAAATTAATTGATCACCTTAGTAAATTGGTCGTAGTATATGATGAATAAACTAATTAGATAAGGAAAAGGAAACCAATAGAAGATCATCAAGTGTAGTTAAATCCCTAGCCATTCTCATCCATTGATTTTCTCTCATTACTATTAGTGTCTTTAATTTTCTTATTTAAAATTTTATTCATTATCCTTTATTAATTCTTTATATAATATAAGATATAAGATACTTAGTACTTAAGCTCGATTCTCATGGGAATGATATCTATACTCCCGAGTACACTTTATTACTTTTGACCAGTGCACTTGTATTTTAAGGGTTTTTAAATCGCATGTACTCGTCATTAGATCCCTCTAACGACAACTCAAATAGTTCTAACCAATTATCCTGTTGGACTAGGTTGGTCAAACCGAGGTCAAAAGTCTCTTTTAATCTTGACAATGGAGCTTACATCTCAAGTTTTCAAAATTCATCAATTTGTCTATAGTTCAGACCTAGTGCATATAGAGAAGCCTAAAGGCTAAATAAATAAAATATATTATTTAATAATAAGGTTATTATTATAAAAGTGAACTAGAGATTAAACGTGAAGTTAATTCTTAGTCCCAAATAGAACTTCCATGTAATATCCCTATCCTCATTCATTGACATTCTCACATGAACATATTCATTGCATAAGTGATTTGCAATCCTACATGAACATATGTATGGGATAAATGACATTTGCACCATTGCATTTGGGACACTTAAACATATATGTAATGTTTGTATAGTTGCGTGGCAAATTACCTTATGTTGTGTGTGTGATATAACATCATAAATAATGGAGTTTTAGAGCCTATATAAAAGCATAAGGAGCATATAGGGATTAGGAGATGGATGGAAGTGATGAAAGAGGGAAGAAAAGGATCTAAAAGAGGAATATTGAACTTCCAACCAATGGTAGTGAGACACCATGATTTTGTCTTATTAGGGTAGGCATACATATTAAATTTTTCATTTTTTAGGTTCATATTGGAGAGGCAAAACATGAGGGGTATAAAAAATAGAAAGAAATAAGGGACAAAATGAGGGAGAAGAAGAAGAAGAAGGAGAGGGAGAAGAGAGAGCTAGCTTGGAGGAAACCCTAAGCTTTTCTAGTTTGGCAAAAGAGGTAAATGATTTTATCTTCTTCGCACATGAAATTTCTCCTCATAACATGTTAAACATGCATGATTAGGAAGAATTATGGAGTAATTTGAGGTAGAGCTCATGTATAGAGGCTGAAGCTCAAAAGAAATAAGAGGTAATTATGTTGATTTTGTTGTTAGAGTAGATTTTTTACCCATGATTTCATAACCCTGGAAGAGGAATTATGGAAAATATAAATATGAAAATTGGAGCTTTATACCCCATCTAAATTCATATAAAACAGTTTTGCTTAATTTTGCATGTGTTAGGAGATGTGGCTCCTTCATTAGGGCTAGTTTACAACCAACCAAAATCTCCTTAGTCTTTCTGTTTTCATATATTTTGGTGACTTTATGTGTTGGTTTAGACAAAGTTCAAATTATGAAATTTGTAGATTTATATCCCTTCTAAATTCTTGTGAATTAGTTTTGCTTAATTTGTTGTGTGGAAAGAGATATACTACTTTAATTTTGACCGAACCTGAACCCGATGAAACCGTATCAGTCTTTGAATTCAGTTTTCCAAGAATTTAATGGCCATAGAATCAAAATTTGATGATATGCCAAACTTGAAAGTTGTATATTTATGTCCGATCTACATACTTATAAAATATGTTTGCCAAATTTATCATGGTTGATGATATATTGCCCCTTCATCATGAGTGATTCTCAACATGTTGAAAACCTGCTCACCCTGAGATTGGTCATTTGTTTTGGTGACTTTATAGATTGAATTAGACGATGAGTAAAACATTAAAAAAAAATGTTCCTTTAAGTGTTTTGTAACTTTTGGTAAATCAATTTTGCAATTGCATTTGTATAATTTGAGATATACCCAAGATTATAAAACCTACTCAAACTAAGATGACATTGAAATAGGGCAAAATTCAAAAATCCACCACATTTTCTATATGTCTTATATTTATCTAAAATTTGACTATGTTGTATCATTATGTATATAGTTTATTTGCAAAAAAGAATCAAGTCATTTGGATAAGTATTAAGCCTAATTTAACCTGCGGGGTGGCCTATAATGCCTTGTGTGTGTTGTGTGTATATGTGTGTGTGTGTGTGTGTTACACACACACACACAGAGATCTATATATATATATCATAATCATTAACATAATCATTAACATTTAACTCATATAAATATGAACTCATAGTAGACATTTCATAATATACTTAATGACATTGCGAAGAAAACTAAGAACATAAAATGCATAATTATTATATTTCATAATTATATATATAATCCTTATAAACATTTATACCTAAATGACTTAGGCAATTATGAGAAAAAAAAAAGTGGAATGCCTTAACATATACATGATACATAACTTTAGTCTTTATCCTTAAGCATGAATCCATAACATCCATCCTATGCATAACCTGCAAAATAGTTTATGTGTGTAAGCATGATCACATTCCTTTACATGAATGCATCTTTAACTACATGGCATATTATTTATATACATCATTTACATTGCATAATATTACATGTATGGATAGCCAAGTCTATGTAAATTCTTATTTAGTTTACTCATCTCTCTGGCATAGGAGAGTTGCCTCACTAGTCGTGCGCTCTCGAGGAGACTTATCTCACTAACCATATCTTTTACTTATCTCATAAGAGTTTCCTCACCAGCTGTATCATGCATGCATACATGCCATTAATATCATATAGGTTATAATCATTGTATAGCTAGTTGTGACTCTTTGGATTCCCACTGCTTCCTTCAACCATCCTCACATCACATTGCATTTAAATATACATTACACCGTGGCATATCAGTTCATCCATAAAATGAAAATGACCTTTATATTAACATAATTTAGCCTATTATGGCTATATACATAAAATTATAATGCATGTATGCAGTGGATATTGAAAACCCATGATAAAACCCCTCACATGGCATTGTTAATCCATAATTACTTAACTCTTTATTTATCTGTGATCCTTTGAGTCATACACACCTGACATATAAATAAATCTATTTTAATATAATAAAAAATTGAAAATATGGAGAGTTGTCTAGATTCATCCTTAAAACATGTAATATGCATAAAATAAGCTATTATTAGCCTAAAAGGCCTATAAAGGCATTGAATCTAAAATTTTACTGAGATGGTAATTTAGTCCAAAATCTACATATATCCTCAATCGACATCGTGACTTCTTATTTCATCATAATAGCTTAAGTTATATTCATAACCATCAATAATTCTCCATTAGTGGCTCTAAAATCCTTAATTCCATCAATGTTTGCAAAATTTTCATATTTGCTCAATTTAGTCTAAAATATAATTAACTTGAAATTATATGTAATTAGCTCTAATTTCTTTATCAATAATTTACCTAAAATTATTTTACATTTATATAAATTATTTTTTAGCAATAAATCTTACATAAATTTTAATTTTACATTTTAAGAATAATTTATAATTTTAGAAAATCATCAAAAAATTGTAAAATCTTAATAAGACCTCTAAATTTCACGAAACTTGAACCGCTATGATCAGAGCAATTAATATGATGTTCTAACACCAATGAATGCTCAACCCACCACTGGGCCACCATGCATGGTGATCGAAGTTCACCGCTGGTGGCTATTAGAAAATTGGCCTTAGATACTTGTATAACCTTCGATTAGGAATTCTTATAAACTAATAGTGTCATCATATGAGCTACTATTTGTCCGAAATCAATACAAAATTAATCTTTGACCAAAATTTTGACTAGTGATTCTGCCACTAGTTCGGTCTCCTTTTTTAATGAATCAGGTGTTAATGGAAAAGCTTATGAAGAAAACTTTCCATAGAAACTTGAATCACTTAAAATTAAACTTTGATTAGAGAGTTATGAGTGATTAAAATTTTTGCCTCTGTTTACTTCTTTTATTTTATTTTTTTTAGCACCATCCATTTTGGGCTAAAGGAAGGCCGACCAGGCTAGCTAGGCACCAGTTGCCCATGCCTCTCTCTCTCATGCATTTTGGTGTAATCGGTGCAATGTGAGATCTTGCACCTATGTCCTTTATATTTCATTTATTTTGGCTTTTGGCAAAATAAAATAAATGGCTTTCTATTGTTTTTTATTATCATAATTATTGTTGTGCACCACATATTTTCATTTGATTTTGGCCAACTATGCTCTAGCCAAACCACCTCTTTTCTTAATATATTTAAGAGATAATTATTATAAACCCTCTGATATTTGATATATTTAATTAAGTCGTCACTCATACTTCAAAATTGGATTATGCCCTAGGTCAACCATTTTGGCTTTTGGCAAAAAGGCTTAAGGCCTCTAGTGTTAATGGTTGTTCAATTGGATTATGCCCTAGGTCAACCTTGTAATGGATATTTTCTTAATAATGTTGTGATTGCAATTTTATTAATATCTATTTTATATTTTATTTACGGCTAAATTATAAATTTCGTGAATAGCTAATTCTACCTAATGTCATAAACTATGTGGCTTGATAGTAAAACCTTTAGGTGTACAAAATTGTATTCTAAATTTTCCCTAATTAGTTATTATTATTGGGATAATAATGAATGAAGACTACTATGTGTTTAATTGATGACTATGTTTTACTAGTCATGGATATGTGATATTAAATCAAACACATAGATATATGTTTAAGAAACATTGTATTGAACTGAACCTCTATGAGAACACTATATGGATTAATAGTAATAAGTGATTCTCATACAATAGTATTAACTTAATCCTCTGACTTGAAAATCACTATAGATTCCAATATGTTAAGCTACATGTTTTAATATAATCCAACATAATCTTTAACTGAATAATCATACAGACTAATATTGGACATATAGTAAATCATATAGAGGAATATGAATGATTCATTAGGAATTTTTCCCTCGTATATTTTTATAAGAAATATATCCATGGCCCCTTGCTTAGTTAGACTAAAAATATTGCATGACCATGTAGTAATGAATTGATAACAATTATCAATGTCATTTTACATCAGTCTACTTAGAGATTGACAAAAAATTGAACTATATAAGGATAACATGATCATTGCCTTATATTCAATTGAGATATAATGTGATAAAAGGATTATAATACTATTTATGAAATAGGTTAGATCGGATTATTGACCTTCACATAATTTATGTAGTCATAATGTCTTGTTAAAGGTCATTTATGACTTGTGGATCAGAAAAAAGTTTTAGGCCACTACCAACATTATGTGAATCTACAAGGTGATACACATAAAATAGGCCGAAAGCATAATTAGGTTTACTGCTCTCTCTATTTATAATTAAGATAATTAAATATATTATCTAAATTATTTATATATCTATTTCATTTTAGAAGTTAAAACAGAATAGGATATTATCTTACTTGTATCTTAACCATATATATGTATATATACATTTTAGGATTTTCAAAAGATTACACATAAACATTAACATTTTTAGAAAATGTTTTTAGAGAGAGAAAAACCCTAATGCTAACATGCTTCAAATTTGGAGAAGCTTATTTGAATTGGTAAGGTTTTCACATCTTTCTTTTAGATTTAATCAAATCACACTGATCCTTTGTGGGATTTGTGTGTATAAATTTTTATTTTTTTGTTATGCATGTTCTACAAAAGCCTCCATAACTTATAGCATGCCTAATTTAACTTATGGGAAGGCTCATTATGCCTTCTGTTGCATCACTTTAATATTAAAATCTTAAACTTACATAGAATTCTAAGGAATAAAATAATCGGAGTTAATCTCAAAATATTTATTAAAATATGATATTTCTTTTCTTTTTTCTTTTTCCTTTTTTCTTCTTTCTTTTCTTTTCTTTCATGACATATATCATATACATAAAACAAACTCCCATAAACATTCCTTAAAATTAAGGTGTTCATACTTAAACTATCACATACATTGTAATCTCATTACATGTCAAAACCATTAACATATAATTCTTTCACATATAATTTTATTGCATCATATACCTTAATCATTAACACTTACCTTTTAGAGATATAAACTCATTTTAGACATTTCTTAACATACTTAAAAACATTGCATAGATATCAAAGAATATAAAATACATGATAATCATAGTTCTTCATTAAACACATAATCCTTATTAACATTTATACCTAAATGACTTAGACAACTACGATTATGAGAAATAAGTTTAGTACCTTAACATATACATGATACATAATTTAAGCCTACATCTTCAAGCATAAACCCATAGCATCAATCATATGCATAAACTATAAAATAGTATGTGCATAAAAGGGTGAGTTCCTTGTTTGAAACACAATAAGGAATTCTATATGTCCATTGTACATGCTCACATGCCTTTACATGAATGCATCTCTAAATACAAGACATATCATCTGCATAACATAACATTTCACATATGGGTAGTTAAGTCCATAGGAATCCTTACTTAGTTTATTTATCTTTTTTCACATAGGAGAGTTGTCTCACTAGTTGTGTGCTTTCAAGGAAATTACCTCACCAGTCATATCTTTTACTTATCTTGGAATAGTTTCTTAACCAGTCATATCATGAAAGCATAAATATCATTAATGTCATACAAGTTATAATCCTTGCATAGCTAGCTATGACCCTTTGGATTCCCACATCTTTCTTGAACTATCCTCACATCACATTGCATTTAAAACATTAATTTATATCATGGCATATCAATACATCTATAAAATGCATATGACCTTTATACTAGAATAATTTGCATACTATGGCTTATATATAATTTTTGATGCATCTATGCAATGGACATTAAAAAACCATGATAAAATCCCTCATTTGATATTGCTAATCCAAAATTGCTCAACTCTTTTCTTTATCCTTGATCCTCTGAGTCATACACACTTGACATATAAATAAATCTATTTTAATATAATTAAAATACTAAAAATATGGAGTTGTCTAGGCTCATCCATAGAACATGGAGTTTGCATAAAATAATATATTATTAGCCAAAAAGTCCTATAAAGGCATTAAATCCAAACTTTTACTAAGCTAGCAATTTAGTCCAAAATTTACATATATCCTCAATTGACATCATTGCTTCCTATTTCATTATAATAACTAAGTTAGATTCATACCCATCAATAATTCTTCATTAATGGCTCTAAAATCCTTGATTCCATCAATGTCCTCAAACTTTTCATATTGCTCAATTTAATCCAAAAATATAATTAACATTAAATTATATGCAATTAGCTATAATTCCTTCGTCAATAATTTAACTAAAAATTATTTTACTTCTATATTCTATTTTCTATCAATAAATCTCACTCAAACATTAATTTTATATTTTAGGATCAAATTTATAATTATTAAAAAATTTGTAATATCGTACCGGAACTCTAAAATTCATGAAACTTGAACTATTACTACCAGAGTGATTAATATGATTTTTCATAAATAATTAATGTTCAGGCCTACAAGGCCACTACTATACCAACACCCGTTATGTCTGGAGCTCGCCACTAGTGGTCATTAGAAAATCAGTCATGATCACTTTGTTGTTCTTTTTTTCAGGAGTTCATAGGAACTGACATTGTCATCATGCAAGCTACACGTTCACTAAGATGAAAAACTAAGATTTGACCAACATTTTGGTTAGTGATTCCACCACTGTTCTACCCTGTTTTTTTGGTGAATCTGATATTGAAGAAAAGTTTATGAAGAGAGCTTTTCATAGAAACTTGAATCACTTAAAACAAAACTCTGATAGGAGAGTTATGGCTGATTAAAATTTCTGCCTTTGTTTACTCTTTTTTTTGTTGCCGCCCGTTTTGGGCATAAGGAGGACCGGCTTGGTTGCCTGGGCACCAGTTGTCTGCTCTCTCTCACGTGCACTATGGTGCTGCCTGTTGCAGCGTGAGAACCCCCACATGTACCCTCCATATTGCATTTATTTTGGCTTTTGACAAAACAAATGAAATGGCTCTCTTTTTTTTTTTTAATTCTCAAATTACCGCAATGCACACTCATATTTTCATATAGTTTTTGGCCAGCACGTGCTGGCCAAACCACTTTTTTTTTAAAAAAATACGTTTAATTAGTATAATATTTTTTACATACACCTATACACTTTTCATGTTATGCATGTTTTCTTCTTTCTTTTTTTTGTTTTTGTTTTTTTTGAAATCGAAATCCTAATTCATTAAAACAAACTTTCAGACTGAATAACAGAAGAAAGATAGTTAGGAGTGTCATGGATCCACTCATTCGGGCCTTACAGAACCAGCATCTCGAGCAACACAATTCGTAGATCTATAAATAAAACGAAATTGCACTAGCTTTAAACAGAGAGATAAGTGCTTATAGTCATCAACAATCTAATGAAACCTAGAATTATTTTATGGACCCCTTATACTTTCAATAACTTGTAGAGAATTTAATTTGATGATACAACTTTCAACTTGTTTTCCTTTCAACCAAGAGAGAGCTTCTCGTATACTGATGGCTTTCACTTAGAAGAGATTGCCCAACAATATACCTGTTCTTGCCATAACTAGATTTCTAATAGGGTCATGAACGATACAACCCAAACCAATTTTCCCATGGCTTTGATGGACAACAACATCCACATTCACTTTTAGCCATCCCACTGAATGCTTAGACCAAAAGACAACTCCTTCATTAGGTGGGTAAAGCTTACAAATCTGCATAACTGAAGATAATTAAGCCAAAGACCATTGTGACAATAGATGCCCAATTGAATTAACTAGATTGTATGTTGTGCTAGACTTCTTGTTCCACATCCAGTCATTTCTTTACCGCCAAAGTTTCCAACAAAGCATAGCAAACAAAGCTCCTTTATCCAAATCATTAGACATAAGGAAATTACCAACCCATTTAAGTAACGACATCTGGCCTGGCGCTAGAACCTAGAGCTGAGAAAGCAACCAATAGTACCTCGCTAATTAACAATTAAAGAGCACATGATGCATTGTTTCAACAGTGTTTCTACACCAAGTACATAATGGACTGATAAACACCTTCCTTATTCTCAAATGTCCAGCAGTACGAACACAACCAATATAAGCATGCAAACAAAATTACGTTCCTTAGGTAAAACTTTAAGAGCCCAAATGTTCTTCCAAATATGCTTATTGGGACACAAAATCTCTCCTTAAAGGAGCTTGTAGTAGCTTTTCACAATAAACAAGACTTTGGGATCATGTAGCCTGTACCAAATATCGTGGACATCTCTGTTGGATAATGGAATTTGTTGAATTAAGTTTGTCCCTTTCACTAAACAGATCTTGTAAGACATCCATATCCCATCTTCGCTCCCTCACTTGTATAAGATCCCCCACTTTTGCTTGCTCCAAACCCGATTGAGCCATGGATGAGATAAAACAAATTTCTGGACAAGGCATCCATGGAAATCCATAAACCACCATACTCCGCCCATTACCTATCTAAATTCGACTTCCTTTGCAAACAATATTTTTTATTTCCAACAGGCTTCTCCGAATATTACTGGAATTAGACTTAAGGCCACCTTCATTAAAATCTGAGTTTAGGGAATAATGTGCCTTATACAACTTAGACACTAGGGAAGAAGGATTAGTGAGAAGTCTCCATGCTTTCTTGAGCATGGATAAATTAAAATCACTCTAGTTTTTAAAATCCAAACCAGCACCGGCTTTTGGAGTACACAAACAATCCCAAGACATCCAGTGTACTCCCTTCTTATTCCTATTCTCCCCCCCCGCCCCAACCCCCTAGAATGAATTCATCATCCTCTCTAACTCCGCACACAAATCAACCAAAAGGAGGAACACATTTATAATTTAATTCGGGACTGCTTGCACCATTTTTTTTTTTTTTTTTTTTTTAAGAAGAATCACTTTTCCAACTTGAGAAAGAGATTTATTATGCCAACTCTGGAGCTTTTGCCAAACTCGATCCTTTACATACCCAAACACCTCTTTCTTCTTATGCCTAAAAATAAAAGGAAGTCCCAAATAAATCCCTTAGTCTTGTACTTGATGCACCCCTATTAATTGAAACAAGTTAGAACAACTACCACTATTAACATTAGAACTAAACATAATGGCAGACTTATGGAAATTCACCATTTGGCCCGATGTTGCCTCATGGATGGATAAATTGGATTTTATAAGTGAACTTTCCTCAGAATTAGCCTCGAAAGAAAAGATAACAATTATTTGCAAAGAATAGATGATTGATTGAAGGGGCTCTTCGAGCAATGTGACAGCTATGTAAAGAGTCGATCTCCTCATACGTTCGAATCACAGCAGTTAAACCTTCAACACAAAGGATAAATAGATAAGGAGAGATAGGGTCTCCTTGGTGAAGACCCCTAAATGGAGTAATAGGCCCAACTGCTTTCCCATCCATAAGCACACAATATTGTACTATGGTGAGATAAGTCACAACTCGAGAGATCCAATCTTCAACAAAACCCATCACAGTCAACATTCTCTGCAAGAACTGCTATTCCACTTTGTCATAAGCCTTGGCCATGTCAATCTTAAGTGCTGCTATATCATGCTTGCCTTACCGTTTTCGATTCAAAAAATGAGTTTACTCAAATGCAATCATAGTGTTATTTGTAATTAGGCAACCAGAGACAAAGGCACTTTGATTTACCGACACCAAATTTCGAAGAACAACCTTCAAATGATTAGCCAACACCTTAGCAATAGTCTTGTACAAGACATTATGTAACGAAATAGGCCAAAGATGACACATATATTCTAGAGTATTTTTCTTTAGAATGAGAACTATAGTAGCAGTATTTAACCCCTCAGCTAACATACCAGTATGAAAAAAGTCTCTACAAAACTTAAACGCTCTGCTGCCAACCTGCCAAAAGCACTAGAAGAAAGCTAGGTTCATACCATTGAGGCTAAGCGACTTGTCAGGATGTATACTTACAAAGGCTTTTTTAACTTCATCTACTTCAACTAGAGCCATCAAATCACCATTTTGCTCACAATTAACTCGACTCCTGCTGAAATCAAACACTAGATCCCCCCACACAACCTGATGAGGAGAATAATGAAGAAAAGTAATCTGTAACCAATTGCTGCAAATCCTTTTCTTGATGAACCCATTGGCCAACCTCATTCTTCAGTCGTTGAAGTATGTTATTTCGCTTCATAGTAGATGCATAATTATGGAAGAACATAGAATTCACATCCTCTTCTTTAAGCTAGAAATTGTTTGCTGTTCGTTGCCAGTACCTTTCTTGTTAGTTTAAGATAGAGAAATACTATGCTCTAGCTTTATTGAATCCAACAGTACCCATAGAATCTCGTCGGTGTCTGAGCGAGTGCATCTTACTCTTGCACAAGTTAGGCTTACCTCTAAAGTTTTTAACCATCAACCCACCCCATTTTGACCATTCAATCCCATAAACCTCAACTCTCTTCCAGATATCATCCCCCAAGTGAGAGTTCTAGCAACTTTACAATCTCACTCCTTCAACCAACCGTTTTTTAACCTAAATCGGCATGATTTATAACAAAAATAAATTTCTTCAAATCCCAGAAGATGGGAAGGTGATCTGAAGAAGAAGATTTAAGAACCCATACCTCAAGATCTCTAAACATGTTTCCCCACGGATGGTTTGCTAGCCCTCGATCAAGCTTTTCCTCAACCCAATTTATTGCACCTCTTGAGCACTCCCAAGTGAATTGAATTCCATACGATCCCAAATCAAATTGACCAGTCATAAAATGCATTGCGAAACCCCTTAATGAGCCCTTGAAGATATGAAGGTCCACCTCTCTTCTCAACTTGTGCTTAAATATAATTGAAATCACCCATGATGTATCACGGAATATTTGAAATAGTAGCAAGGTGACGTAGAAGCTCCTAAGAATGATTCCTTTTCTTCCTTTCAATGTTAAAACCCAGTATTTCTCCAGCAACTCACTTGTTCGACTAGTACTTGAGCATCAATAACGTTTCTATTGGAGCCCAAAATAGAGACCATGTCTTTTTCTTTCCAAAGTAAAGCCAAGCGACCACTATGACCTTCACACTCCAGAACATATAATCCATCATACCCCAATTGAGCCCAAACCCATTCCATTCTAGTTTTACCAACTAAAGTTTCAGATAGAAACATCAAATAAGGCCTATGATATCGAGCATGGTCATTTGGTAAATGAATTGCTCATGGGTTGGCCAGACCCTGGCAATCCCAGGCTAAGGAACTCATTGGGCTAGGTGGGTTTGAAAACTAGAGCCCGCCTCTATCACATTTTTTTTGTCGACAGAAGTGCTACTACTATTCAAAATGAAGGAACCATCAAGCCCAGTATTCGGCCTAATAGAGTTTTCCATAATTATTCGCTGTCCCAATACACTACTTTTTCTGCTCCATAACCATAGCCACATCAACCTCAATTAATTGTGCACTTTCCATCATTGGGGTAGCATTAGTGATAATAGATACAACAAGATTTTTCCCTTTATCTCTACTAGTAATATTGGAAGTAACACCAATATTCCCGCCTGTATCAACCTCACTTTGCATGTTCAAAGCAATTCTGCCTAAATTAGTGCTAACCATTGTACCATACACAGGCATTCACCACAACATCTACCACCTGCCTTCAATCTGAGTTTGAGCCTGATGAGTTAGAGCTCTCGTGAAATTCACATACGGCTTCTCCATCTTAGCTTGAGGATTAGTGAAAACTATGTGACAAGTTCGTTCTGCATGTCCAAGTATCCCACAGACAAAGCAAAATGTCGGCAACCTCTCATGTTGGAAATCTGCCCAAAACCAATCAGCCCCTTCTTCAGTTTCATCCTATGTTTCAGTGGTTTGTTGACGTTAATTTCCACTCTAATTCATAAATAAGTCCTCCAAATACTATCATGCATGCATTCATATCTTTAATATCATATAAGTTGTAATTCTTACAAAGCTAGCTATGAGTCTTTGGATTTCCACTTCTTCCTTAAACTATCCTCACATCGCATTGCATTTAAACATACATTTATATCATGGCATATTAGTTCATCCATAAAATGCATATGACCTTCATCTTAGCATAATTTGGCCTACTATGCCCTATATATAAAAAATTATGATGTGCAATGAACATTGAAAACTATTATAAAAGTCCTCACCTAGTTCTTCTATCCATAATTGCTCAGCTTTTTTCTTTATTCTCGATTTTCTGAGTCATACACACTTAACATATAAACAAATCTATTTCAATATAAAACAATACTAAAAATATAAAGAGTTTTCTAAACTCATTCATCTAACATGTACTATGTATAAAATAAGTTATTATTGCCAAAAAAAGAGCCATAAGGGCATTGAATCAAACTTTTACTAATCTAGCAATTTAGTCCAAAATCTACATATATTCTCGATTGACATCACTGCTTCTTATTTCATCACAATAACTTAAGTTATATCCATAACCATTAATAATTCTCTATAATGGCTCTAAAATCCTTAATTCCATCAAACTCAAAATTTTCATTTTAGCTCAAGTTAGTCAAAAAATACAATTAACCTCAAATTATATGTAATTAGCTCTAATTCTTTCATTAATAATTTACCTAAAATTATTTTACATATATATAATATATTTTATAGCAATAGATCTCACACAAACATTAACTTTATATTTTAGGACCTAATTTATTATTTTAAAAAATCGTTAAAAATTCATAAATTCTTATCGGGTCCTCTAAAATTCACAAAATGTAAACCATTATGACCAAAGCAATTAACATGATTTTTTAGCACCAAGTAATGTTCATGCTTGTCAGGTCGCCGCCAAACCACCACACATGGTGGCTGGAGTCTTTCGCTAATAGTTGTTAGAAATCCAACCATAGTCACTATGATCACCAAATAGGTTGTGTTTTCAGGGTTAGGATCGAATAAAAGGAATCTTGCTTGTGATTTTATCCTTTTATCGACCAATCGGGCTGTCGAGGGGACATGGTCTTTACTTTAGTAATAATGACTTCAAGATATGGCAAGTGTTTGGTTCAACGGGGGATCCTTTAGGTCTTGCATGAGTTCAAATCCTTAAGTTCAAATTGTGGTTATCAGAGGACCAAGTAGGGATAATATGTTAGTACCAACCCTTGGAATTGCGGAGTTGCCACCTAACTTTAGTAAGGACAAGAATTTAAGGAAGGCAAAATATAAGCCTAAACTAAGTCAATTTAACAACCTGAAGCATTCCTTTCACACAATTAAACCAAACAAACCAAATCAATCACTCAAAGAGGAGGGAGATTACATTATGACAAAGGGAATGGCATGCATCTCATCACATATGCATGATCATTTAAAAAAAAAAAAGGAATGAGGGTCATGTGACATGGCATATGGTTATCATCCAATTCATCCATACATATCAAATGGACATTCATAATCTTATAGAATGATTATCAAGATCAAATTTATGGTCTAGATCAAGCAAGCACCTACACCATAAAAATGTACAAGTTAGTAAGTAAAAGAAATATTTGATAGGTAAAATGAATAAAAAAAGAAAAGTAAATAAGTATAATTCACATTACCATATAAATAAGTATAATTCACATTACCATACCATATCACCCTTTTGTAAAGGTACCTAGACATGTTTCTAAGTCCATAATATGCATACCCTATCATGATTGAGAAGCAGCATAACACTAAAACATAAACATATGCATCATGTAAGGTAAGGAATCATAAACATGTAATGCGAAACACTTGAAGGATTTGAGAGGCCTAATGCAAAATCATTACAAAAGGGTCCTAGGATTGACGAATCCACTACCTTTGTAGCTCATAAAGTGTTAAACATCCATAAACACTACTAACCATAACAAAGGTTAGAATGACATTTCAACAAGGCAAAAGCACAAGGCTAAAACAAATTAATAACATTCTTAAAAGATAAACATACCATAATGAGACTCCTAAGGTCCTAGGAATCCATGGTTCATCACTTAGTCACTACTAAATCTTGTCCACACATAATACTCAAAATGCTAATAAATCAAAGTGTGTAAGAACATAGAATACACCACAAAAATATTTAAAACTTGTCAAAATTTCCATTTTTAAAAATGAATAGGGTTTCTAGGTCATGAGACCTCATCCTATTCTATCAATGGATCCAAAAAACATCATAAAGTTAACCCAAAAATTGAAAGAATCCGGGTAGAGATAAAAGAGATTTTGCAAACTGTTCGATGAGAAGTTAGGTTGTACAACCCATTATTTGGGTTGTACATGTAACATCATCATCCCAAATCATATGCATTTTAATTATGTTATATTTGAAAATATGCACTGGATAAATGATTTTTTTTAGACATGTGAATTGGAGAAACACAACGATGACACTTGCACCCTTACATTTAGGGCACTTGAACATATATGTAATGTTTGCATAGTTGCATGGAAAATTATCTTATGTTGTGTGCATGTTATAATATCATAAATTATGGTGTTTTAGAGCTTAATTAAAAGTATAAGGAGCATCTAGGGAGTAGGAGATGGATGAAGGTGCTTAAGAAGTGAAGAAGAGGGACTAAAAGAGGAAAAAGTGAACTTCCAACCAATGGAAATGAAACACCATGATTTTATGTTGTCATAATAAGTTTACATATGACATTTAGGGTCAGATTATTAAGGAAAAACCATGAGTTATACTAGAAGAAAGAGAGAGCTAAGGAAGAAAGAAAGCAAGGAAGAAGAAGAAGGAGAGGGAGAAGAGTGAGCTGCCTTGGGAAAGAGTCCTAAGGTTTTCTAATTTTGGGATAATAGGTAAGTTAATTTATCTTCATTTCAACTGAAATTAACCTCTTGACATGTTAATCATGCATGGTTAGTGAGAATTATGGAGTAATTGAGGTAGAGCTCTTGGATGGAAGTTGTAATCTAAGAGAATAAGAGCTGATTTTGTTGGTTTTACTGTTAGAGTAGAATTTTACACCCACGATTTCATAACCCTAAAATAGGAATTAGGGAATGTTTAAAATATGAAAGTTGTAGCTTTATGTCTCATATAAATGTGTATGAAATAGTATTGCTTGATTTTATGTGTGTGAGGAGATATGACTCCTTCAGTAAGGCTGGGTCACATATGAACTGAGATGATCTCAGTATTCTATTTTCTTATATTTTGATGGCCTTATATTCTGATTTTGACAAAGTGAAAAACATGAAACTTGTAGCTTTATATTCCCTATAAATACTTGTAAATCAGTTTTGATTGATTTGTTGTGTGGAAAGAGATATGGCTCATTGATTGGGATTGACCCTGTATCTGGATGAAACCTCACATTTCTTTTAATTCTATTTTCCAAGAATTCGATGGCTATAGATTTAGAATTTAATGATGGTCCAAACTCAAAAGTTATATATTTATGTCTGATATACATGCTTGTGAAATATTATTGCCAAATCTAGCATAGTTGTTGAAATATTATCCCTTCATCATGACTATTTGTCAACATATTACAAACCTGCTCACCCTGAGATTTTGTCCTTTATTTTGGTGACGTTATAGACTGAATTAGACAATGAGTAAAACATAAAAAATGTTCCTTTATATGTTTTGTAACTGGTGGTAGATTAGTATTACAACTGAAATGGTACAATTTGATATACACCCAAGAATGTAAGACCTACTAAGACTGAGATGACAATGCAATAAGGCAAAATTCAAAAATTCACCACATTTTCTATGTATCTGATATTGGCTTGAAATTTAAATATATTATATGATTATGTGTCTAGTTTATTTAAAAAGAAGAATCAAGTAATTTGGATGAGTGTATCTAGAGTTATTATTGTGAGAGTATAGCAAGTTCAGGCTGCCATATAAGGAAAATATGCATAAATACTAGGTCCACTTCCATGAATCATGTCATAGTTGCATAACAAGATGAAAATCTTACTTTATCATCATGAGTTGATTTGGTGTATTGAAATAGGTCCTCGAGGCATTGAGGATAATAGCAGGAATAAGCCGGGACCATCCACGGCTAAATGAGCTTAAAGGAAGAGGTAAGTAAATAGCTAATGGTACTATATGTATGATTGGTTAAATACCATGAACTTATACTCAATGAAATGAAATGTTGTTTAATGTGATGATATTATGGAATACATAGATGAAAGGTTGTTATACTTTTGATTTATTTATTTTCATGAGATGTTGATAATATTTGATAACCTATGTTGCGATAACATTTGATAGCCTGTGTGGCGATAATATTTGATAGCATGTGTGGCGATAATATTTGATAGCCTATGTGGCGATAATATTTGATAGCCTGTGTGACGATAATATTTCATAGCCTGTGTGGCGATCATATTGGATAGCCTGTGTGGCGATTATATTTGATAGCCTATATGGCGATAACATTTGATAGCTAGTGTGGCGATAACATTTGATAGCCAGTGTGGCGATAATATTTGATAGCCTATGTGGCGATAATATTTGATAGCCTGTGTGGCGATAACATTTAATAGCCTGTGTGACGATAACATTTGATAGCCTGTGTGACGATAATATTTAATAGTCTATGTGGCGATAATATTTGATAGCATGTGTGGCGATAACATTTGATAGCCTGTGTGGGGATAACATTTGATAGCCTGTGTGGCGATAACATTTAATAGCCTGTGTGACGATAACATTTGATAGCCTGTGTGACGATAATATTTAATAGTCTATGTGGCGATAATATTTGATAACATGTGTGGCGATAACATTTGATAGCCTGTGTGGGGATAACATTTGATAGCCTGTGTGGCAATAAAATTTGATAGCCTGTGTGGCACTAACATTTGATAGCCTATGTGGTAGTAACATTTGATAGCCTGTGTGGCAATAACATTCGATAGCCTATGTGACAATGAGATCAATAGCCTATGTGGCAACAACCTGTGTGGCAATAACATTTCATAGCCTATGTGGCATTTAAGAGAAAAACTCTTTATTTCGTGCATGGATATGATGATGAGTTATTAATATTTAAATGTTTGTTATGTTATTTGAGATTGAAGTATCGTTATACATTTACTTACTGAGTATGCAAACTTACTCTTTTGCATTAAATTTTCTTTCAGGAAGAGTAGACTAAAGATTGCATCCAATATACATTTCGATGTTGTTGTCTAACAGTGTAATAGTGGTTGGGCCAGTATGCAGTCAATTAGTATTTTAGTTTGTTTATCCATGTATGTTTTGTTGTAAATAATTACTATGTGGTGAACAAGAGACATAGTGAAAAAAAAAATTTAAATAAGGTCTTTTAATGACAATGGATAGACTTAGAGAGAATTTTAATGATTATTAAATGAGATGCCACATTACAGACTATGAGGTGGATTATACAACCTACATCAATGCTCTATAACCCCTAATTTTTTGGTTTTTTGAAACATAAAAGAGAAAAAAGAAGGGAAAGAAGAAAAAGTGGTAGAAAGATTATAGATGCCTTCTTGAATGTTATTTTGCTCTTAGAGGCCCATTATGTGTTCAATATCTTCCAAAATGCTTAGAAATGCATGAATGATATAGAGATTAAACATTATTTTACCTTAAGAATGATTGAAAGGAGTTAAAGTTTGAAGGTTTTTATGCTAAGTGGAGTTTGAAGAGAAAATTTAGCAGAGTAACCTTAAGATTATCTAAGCCTCTCTCGCTTCTTCAAATAGCTTCACCATAGCTAAAAATGGTTCTGATTGTAGGATGTTCATATCCAATAAAAGAGAAGGTGATAGATCTCCTAGAATCTAGGTTTGTACATGGGCTGTATAGCTAATACTAGGCTGTACATCCAATATACAAGGTTGTACAGACTAAGGGTTTAGGTGGGACTAGCTTTAAAAAGTTCCCCTACTTGGGTTTAAGGTAGGGTTGTATACTACAATAGTGGGCTATATAGCCTTGGTTACTAGGATGTACACCCCATTAATCTAAGCTAGTAGTTGAGGCTTAGATTGAACTTGGACTTAGTTTTAGGCTTATCCAAGGTGTTTTTAAGGCCTTGTTCCACTTCCTTTTGCAATTTCCCCTTTTCATTTTATGGAATATGTTCAGTTATTTTCATCATCAAGTTTTACATCTTGAGGCCTAAAATCTAATGCTTATAGTTTGCCCCCTATTTTGTGGGGCTTAGAAAAAAACATTTGAGAAATGGCTATTTGAATAAGTCTCATAAAAGCAATTTTAGGAATGTAAGCAAGCATACTAAGGGATACAATTCTTTAGCAACTCCTCAAATAGGTGCTAAAGCTCATTTTGGCAACTTTCTAGTAGGTACTAGGTGTTGTTGTTATATCTTTCAACAACTTTATAACAGGTACTGAAAAATTTTTGACAACTTTCTAATAAGTACCAGTTGTTATATCTTTCAGCAGCTCTTTAGCAGATATTGGGATAGTTCTAGCAACTCTTTAGTAGGTACTGAAAAAGTTATTGCAACTCTATAACATGTACCGAGTGTTGTTAAATCTATTAATAGCTCTCTAA
This sequence comes from Omphalea diandra, assembly GCA_949677035.1. Classification (NCBI taxonomy): domain Eukaryota; kingdom Viridiplantae; phylum Streptophyta; class Magnoliopsida; order Malpighiales; family Euphorbiaceae; genus Omphalea; species Omphalea diandra. The sequence continues at coordinate 36,915 of CATIWR010133774.1, read as the reverse complement.
CAGGCATTGAGAAAGTTCTAGTAGCACTCTAATAGGCACCAAATGTTGTTGTATCTCTCAATAACTCTCTAAAAAGTACTGAGGAGTTTCTTCATATAGTTACTAATTTTCTTGAATCTTTTGCAAGTGTTTTAGCCCTTTTAGTTGATGGTTATAGCTCAAGAATGCCCTTTGGGGTTGGTCTCATGTCATTCCTACCCTTTTAGCATGTCAAAGATGACTTGGTACTCTTGAAGCCCTTCTAGTTCTCTTGGGAGGTTCATTTCTGTCGTAAAGTAATGGACTCATGCCTAATATTGTAAAAATTGGTCTTATTAGTTCATATATTTCTATGGTAGCAAAGCTCGTAATTGGAGGATATTTTGGTAATTCAATTGGCATATTGGACCACCAATATAGTCTTTTCAAGGTTTTGATGGAAATAATGATCTTTTGATCAATTTGTTTGGTAAGTTGGATAGTTACATTCACCTTTTCAGCCCTAGTGGCACCATCTTTGAAAAATTAGGATTGAAAGGGATAATTTAGAAAAATGGGGCTTGAAAAAGGCAATTTGGTAAATTGAGCTTAAAAAGTTCAATTTGGGTAATTAGGCTTGAAGGGTTCAATTTGGGAGATTAGGTTGGAGGGCTTAATTTGGGAAATTGGGCTTGAAGGACTTAAATTAGGAATTGGGCTTAAAGGGTTTAATTTGGGAAATTTAGCTTGAAGGTCTCAATTTGGGAAATTGGACTTGAAGGGCTCAATTTGGGGAATTAAGCTTAAAGGGTTCAATTTGGGGAATTAGGCTTAGAGGGTTCAATTTGGGAAATTGGGCATGAAGGGCTTAATTTGGGAAATTGGGCTTGAAAAGCTCAATTTGGGAAATTGGGCTTGCTAGTTCTAGTGGTTTGTATAGGCCAGGGTGATATGTATAGACTAGTCCCACTATATAAACCCCTTTGACAATGACCCCTTCATTTGTTTTGCTCTCCTCTCTCTCTCTCTCCCTCTCTTATTTCTCACTTTTAAAAGCTTTCAAACTTAGCTTCATAAGTTTTCATATGCTTTCAAAGATGATACCATGGCTGATTTCACCAATGATTAGATGTTTAAAGTCCTAGATGAGTTTTTTCACACAGACATTACCACATGTGATGCCTTGGAGAAGCTACGTTCCTTTTAGGGGGTTAGGAAAGGTAGCCCCTTTAGCAGGTACGACGACAAAAATGATTCCAGTAGGTTTTCTATAATGGGGTGACACACCAATAGTCTACAACCTATACTTTCATTTAGCAGGAGCTGCCTCAAGAGTGGTAAGTGCCTTATTTCCTTTTTCTTTTTCTTTGTGCTTTTTATTTTTCAGCATTATAGATGCTAAGTGTCACCCTAGAAATTTTTCTACATGTAAACATTAGGTTAGCTTTAGGACATTTACCTTTTATTTCTTTTGATGAAAATTTTTTTATTTCCTATTTGTTGACTTGATTTATCACTTTAATCTATGCACTTTTATTTTTCTTGGTGATTTGCATGAAAACTTGTTGAAATTAGTTTACATAACAATTTGCTAGGGGTTATAACACTTACTTGAAACAAACAAGTAGATAAATTATTTAAGTATTTAATTTAATTTTTTTTTTTATTGATTTTAAGAGTTTGTTGCTTCCTCTCTTTTCCCCTTTTATTTTCCTTGGTTTTATACTTACAGTAGTTGTTTATCCTTATTGTAGCTGTGTCGTGACTGGAGCGGACTTGCAAAAGCATGGTTATAAGAAATGGCAAAGGGAAAAGGCCTCTCTTAAAGGCAATGACTCCTGATAAAACCCTCATTCAGTGAGTGGTACGTGGGAGAGCGAGTCCTTTGCTGGTGGGAGGGCTAAGATGCTCAACCTATCCCTCAGCATTCGCCCTCCGATATGTTTTGGACGATCAACTTGACGGATGGCCAGGAGCTCTAAGTGGCAATATGATTCACACTGAGGGAGCGACTTGTTTTAAACCAGATTCCTTATAGGACTTGTGGCGTATTCCTACTATCAGAGGTGGATATTAGGGCGTTCCCTTGGCATGAGGCAAATGAGGGAGTTGTTCTCCAGCATAGGGCCTAAGGACTACTACGTAGGACGCACGGAGGGCCACCACACCTTTTCCGGCTACATGAGGTCACAAGAGAGCTTGTGAGTCTACATCCAGAGGATTGGAGTTTATGGTGGTGGGTGAACTGGATCCCGTGTTAGACAACTTAGTAGTCTTGCATGACATCTCTAATGGGGTCAATGATATCATTATAGCTTACCTAGTAAGCTTGCACATTCAAGTAGGCCGAGACCACTCATGTGAGCATCCTTTATTTCTATTTCCATTGTATCTTAACAGATTTGGAGCTCTACTAGTATTTTCTCCCTTTTTTCCCCTGGACCTAGGCAAAAAACATGGTTGAACTAATCACTACCTTGAAGAGGGCCATGACACAACAAACGTTATCTATGTAAGTTAGTAGGAAAAGGCAGGTAACAAATGAAAGATGAATGCATGTATGCATGTTTTGTGATTAGTGCTTTCATGTGTGACTTGTGTCCTAACCATTTTATCCCTTAGGTGTGCTACAAGAATGATCCAGTGTCTGATGTGTGACCTTCGAGACAGGGATCAGTGCCACCTAATGTTTGCATGTAGAAAATTTGGTATCTTGAGCATCATTTAATTAAAATTTCTTAAACATTTACTTCACATTGAAATTATAAATCATTTACTCATATCAACATAAATTAATTTTCATAAATTCTTTAAATCTTAATTAAATTCACACTTAAATAATTAAAATTCATTACATACATTTCCTTTACATAAAGTAACCTTGAAACTATTAAATATCATCAGATACTCATTTAAATTTAATTTCTTAAATACAAAATACTCATTAATCACAACTCTTTAAACTTAATTCATAATAAATCATATAACTTTAATTAAAATAATAATTTCATTGATATAAAATATTTTCTCTTTAAAATACTAACATATACATTAAATAATCTCTTCATATATATTAAAATATTAAATAATCTCTTCACATATATTAAAATATATTTAGCCATTATTGAATCATTAAAATTCATAATCATATTATAAAAATAAAGGAAAATTTATTTTAAATAATTCAGGTCACTGAAATTTCCTAAAACTGAATTCCAGAACTTACAAAATGCCCTCTTCCCCCCTTATTCAAAATTCGTCCTCCAATTTTCATACTATTGTCACATAAGTCTTAATATCTCTCTTAGCTTATTCTTATTATTCTTGGATGATAAATGATTTAAGTAAACTCATATATACTCCTACACATCTTTCAGAATTAGGAAGGAGTTAAAATTACTTCAAATCATGTAAAATTCTCATGAATAATTGTAAAATCATCTAAGACATTTATGAGTTTTAAATTTCATTTAAAGCATGATCAAGAAATCCTCTTGGACTCTTTAAAAACAATCCTTCCTTTCTCTAGTTGACCTATAGGATAAGCATAAGGCAAAGCTCTATCTATAACTTTGTCTTTATACCTTAACTTACATTTCTATGCCTTTTAAATCATTTATTGTCCTTCCTATTCTCTTTTGCTATTCCTTTTTCCATTTCATATATCACAATTCCTTAAAATCATACTAAAATTTTGGCATAGTGCTACCAAATTTTCTGCATAGTTTCCTTTATATTTTGGACTAAAGCTCCTATCAAAACAACATAGCTATCAATCCATCAATCCTCAATATACATAATCAATCGCCTATCTGAGGCCTACATATCAATCATCACAATTATATTACCATAATCTTCCTTTCACGTATCATAACATTATCTAATAATCATTAATCAATGCATTTAAACTTCAATCTTATTAACATAAGCTAAACATACATAACATATAAACAAAAATGTTATAGTATTGAAGTACTCTAAAACATAAAGTATACTTGAATTATTTGAATTCAAGCATAATCATTCTCATTAGTTTTGCATGCTTAGCATGCAAAAGTTCCACATTATTAACAAACATAACATATTAACATTAAATGCATAATTCTAACTTAATGAAAACTAACAAGACAAAAAAGAATCCTTTATCTCCATAAGTCATAAATAGACATAATTATATATCTTTCATCATTTCTATCATCTCTCTTCTCTCTCTATCTCTTTCTACACTCAAAGGTCCAACCATATAAACCTCTGCTCTAATATCACTCTATCATTACATAGATTTCATATTTTATTAGCGCTAGAAAATGGGAAGGCTTAAGGCCTCCAAAACCCATAACAAGCCTAATTTAACTCATGGGATGACCCATCATGCCTTTTGCTACGTTGCTCTGATAATAACTATCTTAAACATTCATTAATATCACATTGGATTCTAAGGAATAAAGTAGTGAGAGTTAATCTCATAACATTTCTTAAAACATAACATTTATTTTCTTTTTTCTTTTCTTATTTTTTTCTTTCTTAACATACATCATTTATAAAATGAATTCTTATAAAACTATCATTAGAATTAAGGTGTTAGTTGTAACTTGCATTATTCTAATCCCTTTACATAGGAGTAATATTAACGTATAATCATTTTACATGTAATATAATCACCTTACACACACACACACATATATATCATAATCATTAATATTTTTTAACTCTTATATAAATATAAACTCATACCAGAGATTTCATAATATACTAATGACATTACAGAGATAACTAAGAATATAAAATACATAAAATCATATTTCTTAATTATATACAAAATCCTTCTTAACATGTATACTTAGATGACTTAGGCAACTACAAGAAATAAGTGTAATACCTTAACATTTACATGATACATGACATCATTCTTTATCCTCAAACATGAATCCATAGCATTAATTCTATGCATAGCTTGCAGAACAGTTTGTGTGTATGAAGGGGTGAGTTCCTTATGGGAAACTCAGTAAGAAATTCTATACGCATGCTTATATGCCTTTACATAAATGCATTTCTAACTACATGGCATATCATATTAATACATTATTGGACTAGGTTGATTAAACCTATGTCATAAGCCTCTTTTGATCTTGACAATGTAGATTAATCAGTTATTTTCATTGAAAGTTGGATGGAAGTCAACATCTCCATCTTTTAGAAGAACATCAAAATTTGCAGTTGGTATCCCCTAAATCGCAATCGCAACATTACTGTAAGAATGGATGAAGCTAGACCAGAGGAATTCACGAGCGAATTCGCAGCCACGACTCAGTCGAAAGAGCATTGGTTGATTCATAGAGGAATTCGTGGTGGCTTTCACGTTAGAGGTCGCGACCACGAATTTCATAGTAAGAAAGGAGGAAACCAAAGCAACAACCATAACATATCAAATGTTTAAGGAAACCATTGGAAATAAAAAATCGTGAGGGTGAAGAATTGGTCGTGACTGTGACTCAAGAAGTTATAGTTTCCTCATCAAACATAATAATTTTTGATCTCAGTCGAGCCCAAGACAAAGCTAACTCACGACCGCTACTTCCGCCTAACAAGCATTTAATGTAAAATCTGCTTAGCACAACTTGGAGATTTTAGAATAGTTTTAAAGTAACGTCTCTTTGGTGAATGTGAATTATAAATACTCAATCAAACTGAAAAATGCATGAGAATTCAATTAATTGTAACCAAACTCTTGCAAATTTGCTACTCATTCTTTTACTCTTTTTATGTATTGTTGATTGTTTGGTGTGAACAATAAACACCTTTGTAAGTAGGTTGAGAGTTAGCCTAGATTCTAAAACTCTTATAAGATGTTGAAGTATGACACTATCCAAAACACTTGTGAGAGATTTTTATGTGAGCCTAAAAATATAAGGTGTAAGGGTTTTGTGTGAGCCATAAAACACAAGTTGTATAAGTTTGGTGTGAGCTTGAAACACCAGTTTAGTTGAGTGAAATACCCAATTATGTAAAATTAGGGAGTGGATGTAGGGTTTGTTAACACCCGAACCACTATAAACTTGTTGTGCTGATTATTCTCTTATCCTTCTTAACTTCCTAAACACATTAACTTTCATTTTTAATTTTTAATTAAGCACTAATTCAACCCCCCTTCTTGGTGCACTAGGTCAATAAATGCTATTAGAGCCAAGTCTCACTCTAAAGCTTAATTATATGAGTAAGGATCATGATACAAGAAGGAATCCATACTCACCTTAAGCCATATTTCGATGGAGCATACTATACTCATGGGAAGTATACGATGGAAATTTATTTAGATAGTGATGTGGTAGACCTCTAGGATATTATTGCAAAGGAGTGCAAGCCACCTACCAAAGTGGTGGATGGAAGTAAGGAGTTGATACCTAGAAAAAGTGGTTGAAGCTCATAGGAGATCCATTGATAAAAATAAAAGAGCCATGGCAATCCTTATAAGTTCTCTCTAAAGTGAATTAATTGGAAGGGTCTAACATTGCCTTATTGCTCATGGTATTTGGAAGGCCTTAGAGAACTATCATAAGGGACCACCTTAGTGAAATTTGGCCAACTTAAGATGTATATGACGAAGTGAAAGCTATTTATGTTGAAGGAGGAAGAAAGCATCATAAACATGACAAATAGACTCCTTACAATAGTCACCAACATGAATAAGTTTGGGAGAGTTCTCACCAATCATGAGGTAAATTCTAAAATTATAAAATCTCTACCTCTTGAAAAATTTGGTGCAAAGGTGTGTAGTATCCGAGAATCCAACCCGGAGATAGGAAAGGTGCTAATGGTTGTCCTAATAGGCAAACTCTTAACTCATGAGTTAGCCTTGAAGAAGGATAAAGAAATGAAGAGAATGAGAGGTCAAGGAGAGAAATCTGAAAAATCAGAAAAGAGGACCTTGGCACTCAAGTCTTCATCAAAGGAGATGGAAGTAGAAGTAGCCTTAAGAGAAAAGGAAAATGATAAGGAGGAAGAGAAGCTTGTAATGCTTTCAAGAACAACTAAGGAGCTTATCAAAAGAAGGAAAAAAAGAAGGAACTTTAAGAAAGAAACTCCAACTCCCAAAGAAAGATCAAATGATGCCACTTGCTATGAATGTGACTAGTAAGTCCACATCAAATATGATTGCCCCAAGTTAAAGAAGAAGAAGAAATGGGATAAAGAAAAAAAGAAAAAGCTTTAAAGCCACTTGGGATGATAGCTTAAGTGAAGAAGTTGAAGAGGAAGAGATTGTAAACCTGTGCGCAAGAGGATTCATCTAATAAGGTAAGCTCTTCACCTCACTCTTATTCTGAATTTGATGAATTAGATGATGTGGATGATGAGCTTTTAGAAGCTCTCACCATGAAATATGATAAATATAAGTTACAAATGAAAACTTATAAGAAGAAGTTAACTAAATTAGAGGATGAGTTTAAATCCCTAAGTAGTCTTGTAAGTGAATTGAGGGCTTCAAATGAAGAACTCAAAAAGTCTATGGAGAGTCTATCCAAGTCATTTTCATCTCTAACTTTATTAAGAAAAGAAAATGACTACTTGAAAGGTGAAGTCATTGAGCTTAAAAACTTTATTTCTAAGTTCCACAAGGGTAATGAAGTTTTGGATGCATTTGTTGCATCACAAAGACCTCCCTTAGTTAAACATGGTGTAGGCTTTAATGGAGCCTATTCTTCTACACCTTCACTCACAACATTCATTAAGGCCTCAACACCTCAAACTTCAAGTATTGAGGTTGTTGGAAAGAAAAATGTTCAAAGAACTAAACCACCATTGCTTAAGGGCAAAGGGAAAGTACAACAAGGCCCTAAGTCTATTTCTAAGAAGGCCAACCATGCATACATGTACAATAAAAGGCATGCTCATGCAAACACACATAGGAAATTTGCTCCTGCACCCATTCATACATGTTCATGCTTACACACACATCATGTTGGTATAAGGAAATCCCCTATGCATACTAAGGCAATGCATAGGAGAAAGACATAATATAGGTATAAACTCCAATACCACTATTACATGAAGTATGGACACATAAATATTTATTGCTACATTAGGAAGGCACACCTCAAGTTGGAGGATCCTTCAAAACATAACCCCCTAGGACTCAAGTATGCTTGGATACCAAATCAAAGATGATTTATTTATGTTGTGTAAGGGGTGTTTGGCAGCCACCAATGAATCAAATGATTGGCATGTGGATAGAGGATGCTCAAAGCACATGATGGACAATAGGAAGCTATTCATGGCCCTAAAGGAAAATGAGGGTGGCAAAGTCACTTTTGGAAATAATGCCAAGGGTCAGGTAATTGACATTAGGACCATTGATAAGAATGGTTGTTCTTTAATTAATGATGTTTTACATGTTGATGGCTTACAACATAACTTACTTAGTGCAAGTCAATTACGTGAAAAAGGTAATAAAGTCATCTTTGACCCTAGAGAATGCTAAACTACCATTTTGGTGGATAAAAAGGTAGTTTTTAAGGGTGAAAGGAAGGACAATACCTACCTAATTGACTTAGACAATTTGGTTAACCAATCCTTTAAATGTCTTATGTCTCTTAGTAATAAAGTTTGGCTATGGCATAAAAGACTTGGACATACTAGCATGGAGTTCTTGCAAAGCTTATCAAAAGGAAAGCTAGTGAAAGGTTTTTCCAAATAAAGGTTCTCTAGGGACAAGGCATGTGGTCCTTGCCAAATGAGGAAACAATATTAATCTTTCTTCACAGTAAAAAATATTGTAAGTACATCTAGACCTTTTCAATTAATTCATATGGACTTGATAGGACCTACTAGAAGTGCTAGCTTAGGTGGAAAACATTATGCACCAGTCCTAATTAATGATTACTCTAGGTTTACTCAGGTTTTCTGTTTAGCTCATAAGCATGATACCTTTGATGCTTTTAAAAGTTTTGCAAATAGGATTCAAAATGAAAAGGGTTACTTCATTTCTTCAATAAGAAATGACCATGGAAAAGAATTTCAAAATGAGTCTTTTGAATCTTATTGCTTAGAGAATGAGATTTTTTTTTTATAACTTTTCAACTCCTAGAACACCACAATAAAATGGTGTTGTAGAGAAAAAAAACAGGACACTACTAGAGATGGCTAGAACTATGTTGAATTAGTATTCTTTGCCAAATTACTTTTAGGTTGAAGCTATCAATACTTCGTGTTATATTGCAAATTGAGTTTTCAAAATACCCATTCTTGATAAAAACTTCTTATGAGCTATGAAATGGTAGAAAGCCTAAGATAACATACCTAAGAGTTTTTTCTTGTAAGTGCTATATCTTGAATACCAAGGATAATCTTAGGAAATTTGATTCAAAAACTAATGAAGGCATATTCTTAGTTTATTCCACCACTAGTAAAGCCTATATGGTTTTTAATAAGAGTTCAATGGTTGTTGAAAAGTCTATGAATATTATGTTTGATAAATCTAGTAAGCTTGATCTTAGGAAAGGTTTTTTATTTTTTTATTTTTTATGATCATGTAGGTGATTTTGAGAAATTGGATTTGGAGCATACTATAAGAGAAAATGATGAGGATGATGATGAAAGCAAATCATCAAGAAAAGATAAAGAACGTCAACATCAACAAGTGGAATCACCAAACTAAGATCTTTCCAATCCAAGCATCACCCCAAAGACCAAATCATTACTGATACTTCAAAGAGTGCAAGTACTAGATCTTAACTAAATACTTTAGATAATAATCTTGCCTTTGTTCCTCAATTTGAGCCAGAAGTATTGATAAGGCTTTTAATGATGAGAGTTGGGTGATTGCTATGCAAAGAGGAAATCAACTAATTTGAGAGAAACAATATGTGGGAACTTGTTCTTACGCCTAAGGAACACCCAATTGTAGGCTGCAAATGGGTGTTTAGGAATAAGTTAGATGAGTAAGGATTCATCACTAGAAATAAGACTAGATTGGTTGCTAAAGGTTATAATCAAGAAGAAGGCATTGACTATGATGAAACCTATGCCCCTGTAGCAAGGTTAGAAGCCATTAGGATTCTTTTGGAATATGCATGTCACATGAATTTCATACTATTTCAAATGGATGTCAAAAGTGCTTTTTTAATGGTGTTATTGAGGAGGAAGTTTATATTGAACAACCTACTCATTTTGAATCACATACTTTTCCAAATTATGTTTTAAATTGAATAAAGCCTTATATGGTTTGAAACACACTCCAGGAGCTTGGTATGAAAGACTTAGTTCTTTTCTTTTGCAAAATGATTTTGAAAAGGGAAAGATCGACACAACTTTATTTGTCAAAAGGCATAATCATGGTGCACTAATAGTGCAAATTTATATTAATGATATCATTTTTGATGCTACTTATAACGACCATTTTCATTTACAAATCATGGCATTCATTTCTAAAAATACATATGCATAAAGGTTTATTCATCACACATTCATAATCCAATAATGTATTTGATGTACGTATATATTAACTAATGATAAAGGCTAGTGACCATAAATAGGTTCCTATCTAGATATATGTACATGACACAAGGAGAGAGAGAGAGAGAGAGTTAGAATTCAGCTGACGACTTGTGGTCTATGTGTCTCTATGCAAAATACTAAGCACCAAAGTCTCAATACCTATGCTTCAGTATCTAAAAAATATAATTATGATTTAGTAAGTCGTAACTCAATGAATAAAAATAATAATTAGATTCTTATGGTGCAACGAACAATCGAATATCATCAGGATACATTACAAGTATAAGAATTGACTATGTAAGTGTAAATGCAATAAATTGATTTTTATTGTGATCTAGAACGATAAACATTGCTCCTGGGAATTCATATGATTCAAGTGACATTTGATTTTACTGGCCAACATATAACAAGTGGATCATTTAATCAATAACATGTGCCAATAGGACATATTGGTCCCTTTTCCACGTGATTTACAAGTGTTTGACATGCTGGTCACAACAACCTTTTAGTTCCATATGCAAGTGTTCATTCACAATGGTATACCAAGTAATCATTAAGAGTATATAATTCTCACTTGACTTGTATTCACATGTAAAGTGTAATAATTCAATCTCATATACATGTAATTAAACATAATCATATTATAAAATTATCACACATTCACATTAAAATCTAATTATGGTTTTTACTCACGTTTCGATGTGTCCATCCTTTATGGTAGGTTTGGTTCTCTCTCTAGGGCTTCTACAAAGTGTTGAGATCCTAACATTTGATACATACATGGTTATGAGTATGTCAAAATGATTATGAATGCTTGGTATGCAACTATGGCATGATCCATGCAAGTGGACCTAGTGTTTATGCATATTTTTCTTATATGGCAGCCTGAGTTTGCTACACTCTGACAGTAATAACTCTAGATATACTTATCCAAATAACTTCATTCTCTTTTTCAAATACAATAGACACATAGTGATACAACATATTCAAATTCTAGGTCGATATAAGACACATAGAAAATGTGGTGAATTTTTGAATTTTGCCCTGATTCAATGTCACCTCAGTCTGAGTAGGTTTTACATTCTTAGGTATTACATTCTTAGGTATATCTCAAATTGTACAAATCAAATCGCAAAACTAATTACCCAAAAATTTAAAAACACATAAAGGAACATTTTTAATATTTTACTCTTTGTCTAATTCAGTCTATAAAATCACCAAAACAAATGACAAATCTCAAGTGAGCAGGTTTTCAATATGGTGACAATCAGTCGCAATGAAGGGGTTACATCTCAACAACCATGCTAAATTTGCCAAAAATATTTTACATTCACGTAGATAATACATAAATATATAACTTTTAAGTTTAACACATCACCAAATTCTGAATCTATGGCCATCAAATTCTTAGAAAATAGAATTATAAGATTGATGATGTTTCATTTAGATAGAGGGTCAGTCATAATCAATAAGCCATATCTCTTTCCACAAAACAAATCAATCAAAACTAATTTACAGGTATTTAGATGGTATATAAACCTAAAAATTTCATGTTTTACACTTTGTCTAAATCATCACATAAAGTCATCAAAATATATGAAAATAGAGAGACTGAGGCGATTTCGGTTGGTTGTGAACCAGCCCTAATGAAGGAGCTATATCTCCTCACACACACAAAATCAAGGAAAAATGTTTTACATGCATTTATATGGGGATAAAGCTATAATTTTCATATTTTAAACTTTTGCTAATTCCTCTTCTAGGTTTATGAAATCATAGGTATATAATTTTGCTCTAACAATAAAACCAATATAATTAGCTCTTGTTTCTCTTGAATTTCAATTTCTATACATAAGTTCTACCTTAAATACTCTATAATTCTTACTAATCAAGCATGATTAACATGTCATGAAGGATTTATTTCATGTGGGAAGAAGATAAATTAACTTTCCTATTTTCCCAGAATAAGAAAAGCTTAGGATTCCTTCCTAGGTAGCTCAATCTTCTCCCTTTCCTTCTTCTTTTTGTTCTTCTTCTTCTTTTCTTTCTTTCTTCCTTAGCTCTCTCTTTCTTCTACTACCTCTCATGTTTAACCTCTCTGTTATGATCCTAAAAGGTGAAAAATTCCACTTGTAAACCTATTGTAACAAGACAAAATCATGGTGATTCATTTCTATTGGTTGGAAGTTCACTTTATTCTTTCAGTCCCTCTTCTTCAGTCCTTCATCACCTCTATCCATCTTATAATCCCTATATGCTCCTTATACTTTTAAATAACCTCTAAAACTCCATTATTTATGATGCTATAACATGCACATAATGTAAGATAATTTGCCATGCAACTATACAAACATTACATTTATGTTCAAGTGCCCCAAATGCAATGGTGCAAGTACCATCATCGTGCTTATCCAATTCATATGTCTAAATGATCATTTATCCAATACATATGTTCATGTGGGATTTAAAATCATTTATGTAATGAATATGTTCATATGATAATGCCAATGAATGTGGATAGGGATGTTATATTTCTTCCCCTCTTATAAAGAATTTCATCCTCGAAATTCAATACTTGTAAAGGAATGTGGTTATTGTCATTTCATGTTCTCTTCGATTTCCCATGTAGTCTCTTCTTGCAAGTGGTTTCTCCATAACACCTCAACCAAAGGGCTTTCTTGATTTTGTAACTATTTTGTCTTATAACCAATGATTTCCACTGGTTCTTCAATGTAACTTACATCATCTGCAATTGTTATTGCTGGATTCCTAAGTAAATATATATGATTAGAATGATACTTTCTTAGCATACTCACATAGAATACAACATGAACCTAAGCCATCTTTAGTGGTAGTGCTAGTCTGTATGCTAATGGACCTATTCTTTCTAGGATCTTATAGGGTCCTATGTATCGAGGACTCAGTTTCCTCTTTTTTTCCAAATCAAATTATTCCTTTCCATGGTGAAACTTGAAGGAACACTTTATCTCCACCTCATATTCCATTTCTCTTTTAGGTTGGTTTGCATAGCTCTTTTGCTCGTCTTGTGTTGCTTTAGGTTTGCTTTTAATTTCCTTCACCTTGTCCATAGTGTCTTGCATTAGTTCTGGCCCTTTTAAAATACACATCCCTTCTTCATCCCAGTAGATAGGACTTCGACATTTCCTTCCATATAGTGCTTCATCTGTATATTGTTGTGATAATGATTATTATAAGCAAATTCAATCAAGACAATATATTCATCCCATGTACCTTTGAACTCTATCACACAAGCTCGAAACATGTCTTCAAGTGTCTGAATTATCCTTTCTGGTGGCCCATCTGTCTAAGGATGAAATGCAGTACTGAAACTTAACTTGTTACCCAAAGCTTGCTGTAACTGACCCAAAATTGAGATATAAATTGTGGATTTCTATCTGATACAATGGACACTGGAATGTCATGTAATCTGAGAATTTCATCCACATATTTCTTAGCTAAGTGCTTAAGTGAACAACCCCATCGAATAGGAAAAAAGTGAGTTGATTTAGTTTGTTTATCAATGATCACCCATATAGCATCATTCTTTTTCAAAGTCCTTGGTAACCCATATACAAAGTCCATGGTTATTCTTTCCCATTTCCATACTGGAATTGTCAATGGTTTCAATTTTTTAGCTGGTGCTTGATGTTCCATTTTGATATGCTGACATGTCAAACATGTTGAAACATAGGTTGCTACATCTTTCTTCATTTTAGGCCACCAAAAATGAGATCACAGGGTGTTATACGTCTTCATCATTCCTAGATGCATGGCATATGGAGCATTATATGCTTCTTCTAGGATTTCTCTTTGCAATTATCAATATTAGGCACACAAATACGAGAACCCAACATTAAGTCATCATTTTGAATATTAAAATCTTCATGTCTCTTATGTTTTACCATTTCAATCATTTTATGTAACTTTGGATCTTTGCCCCTGTGCTTCTTTAATTCAATCATGCAACATTGGTCTCACTTGAAAAGTCACAATCAATACCTCATTCGTTTGTATGTTTAGTTCTATATTCATAGCTCATAATTGAAGTAAATAAGACAATGGAAATACCTATAAATGAGCTATACCGCTTCTTGATTTCCTGCTCAAAGCATCAACAACCACATTTGCATTCCATGGGTGATACTCAATAGTGCAATTATAATCCTTTAGCAGTTCTAACCACCACCTCTATCTCATGTTTAATTCTTTTTGGTTCATCAAATACTTCAAGCTCTTGTGATCAGCAAATATCTGAAAAGTTTCTCCATATAAGTTATGTCTCCATATTTTCAAAGCAAACACAACAACAATAAGTTATAGGTCATGTACTGGGTAAGATAATTCATAAGGCTTAAAACACATCCTAATCCTTGATGAGAGGCATCACTATAATTCATAAGGCTTCAGTTGTCTACATGCATATGCAATTACCTTACCATACTGCATTAAAACACATCCTAAACCTTGATGAGAGGCATCACTATATACTACAAATCCTTTATTACCGATAGGAATGGCTAACACTGGAGCAGATGTTAATCTATCTTTTAATTCATCAAAACTCTCTTGACATGCTTTAAACCATTAAAATGTTGTATTTTTTTTTTGAAGTAACTTAGTCAAATGAGCAACTATAACTGAAAACCTCTCAATAAAGCAATGATAATACCCGGCTAGTCCTAAGAAACTTCAAACTTCTGTAACATTCTTTGAGGTTTCCCATTTTACTATTGCTTTAATTTTGTTTGGATCCACCTCTATGCCCTTTTCAAAAACTATATGTCCTAAAAATACCACATGGTTAATCCAACACTTGCACTTGCTTAATTTAGCAAATAACTATTTTTCTCTCAAAATTTGTAACAGAAACCTTAAAATGTTGTTCATGCTCCTCTTTGCTCCTTGAATACACCAGTATGTCATTAATGAACACAATCACAAATTTGTCTAAGTAAGGCTGGAACACTTGTTCATAAGAGCCATGAATACAACTGGTGCATTAGTCAAACCAAATGACATCACCAAAAATTCATAATGCCCATACTTGGTTCGAAAAGCTGTCTTCGATATGTCTGGGTTTGAAATTTTGAGTTGATAATATCCTGATTTCAAATCAATTTTAGAAAACACCCGTACTCCTTGTAACTAATCAAACAGATCATCTATCCTTAGTGAAAGATACTTATTCTTCACAGTAACCCAATTTAACTGCCTGTGATCAATACACAACCTAATTGTCCCATCTTTCTTTTTAAAAAATAATACTGGAGCACCCTAAGGTGACACACTAGGTCTGATGAATCCTTTTCAAGTAGTTCCTGCAATTGGGTCTTTAATTCTCTCAACTCAGTTGGAGCAATCCTATAAGGTGGAATGGATATTAGTGCAGTTCCTAAGACTAATTCAATTGTGAATTATATTTCCCTTTTAGGTAGAAAACAAGATAAGTTAGCTAGGAAAACATCTAGAAACTCATTTACCATGAAAATATTCTCAAGTAATTCATTTATGAACCTTGTGTCTACTACATGTGCCAAATAAGCCTTACAACCACTTTTAATCATGTGAAAAGCCTTGATAGCAAAAACTAAACATGCATGTACAATTTGCCTTTCACCTTGAAACATAACCCTTGTATGATTTGAAGATTCCATAACAATTTCTTTAGTAAAATAATTCACTATTGCATGATATTTGGATAACTAGTCCATACCTAGTATCACATCAAATTCACAGAGTGGCAATAGTACTAGATCAACATTCAACTTAACGTCATCAATGTGAATCACACAATCACAACATACCTTATCCACAATCATCACATCTTTTAAAGGAGTACTAACACATAAATTAAAACCTAAAGGTTGATACTTACTACACAATTGTGACGCCATGTTCAATGAAATAAATGAATGTGTAAAGCCAGGATCAATTAATGCATCAACTTCTAAATCATGGAGAAAAAGTTTACCAGTGATTACTTCTGAAGCAACAACACTTCTTACTTAGTCATGGTAAATACTCTGGCTTGTGCTGGGGTCTAGAACTTTGACCTTCTAATATGCTCATACCTTGGCCAACTGTGGTTGTTCTACCTCTGCCTCTGCCCTTGCCAAATGATACTCCAACTCCACTTGCCTTTGAAACTTCAATCGTGGACTCTGATGTAACTCTGCCTCTGCCTCTCTCTGACATTTTGGATCTTTCAGGATAATCTATAAGCATATAATCAAGAGACCTATAAAAGTTGGACCCACCAATCAATTTTCTCTATATTCACCCATATGTTGCCTGCCATAATGTGCACATAAGGGTTGTTGTTGCGTAACTTGGCCTTGACCTCTGCTTACATATGATGAAACTCCTAATCCTCTGCCTCTATAGTTAGAGGAACCATCCCTAGCACTTGACTGTGATGGCATATAACCTCCACGTTTACCTTTATTTCTGTTAAAATCTCCCACAAATTCAATGGGCCCTCTTTTTACTCATTGCCTTATCCTCTCTTTTTCTAATCTTTCCACCTTGATTGTAGTAGCTTTTAGCTTGGTATTTCAAGATCTATAGTCATGATCTTACTTCTGATCTCATATCTCAATCCCTCTTCAAACTTTTGACATTTGTCTTTATCAGTGGCCAACATGAATGATGCATAATGAGATAATTGATTAGAATTTACCTCATACTCGGTTATAGTCATCTCCTCCTGCTTTAGGTTTAGAAATTCCCTTCCTTTATCATCCTTGTACACTTTTGCATGTAATTATTATTGAACTCATGAAGAAAATCATCCCATATAAGTACTGAAGGTTGGACATCACTCCCTAGAATGGTTTCCCACTAATCATATGCATCCCTCTGTAATAGCGACATTGCATAATCAAACTTTTCTTTTGGTGTGCATTTTATTAAATTCAAAACTCTCTATATTCCTTTTAGCCATGTCTCTGCCACTGATGGATCTATGGTACCACTAAAGTCCACTACACCTTATTTTCTTAATTTGTCATACCTTCTTTCTCTTTGAATTTCTAGACCATGCACTATTGGTTCACCAATTCTATATTGTGGTTGCCTATGAGAATGCGTAGGAGATCTAATTATGACAGCAGGTTGATCTCTTAATGGTTGCTTCTATGGAATGCCAATCAACTGACTCCCTTCTCCTTAGTGAGCCATAGGTACTACTATGACTACCCTCTATTATTATTACCTTAGACATATAAGACTATGTCATATGATAATGCATAATAGTGCAAAAGTCTTATCATGTTCATATGTATGTCCCTATGGAACCTATCCCTGCTCTGATACCAAAAATTGTAACGACCATTTCATTTACAAATCATGGCATTCATGTCCGAAAATATATATGCATAAATGTTTATTCATCACACATTCACAATCCAACAATGTATTTAATGTACGTATATGTTAACTAATGATAAAAGCTAGTGATCGTGAATAGGTTCCTATCTAGATATATGTAAATGACACAATGAGAGAGAGAGTTGGAATTCAACCGATAACTTGTGGTTCATGTGTCTCTATGCAAAACTCTAAGCACCAAAGTCTCCAATCCCGATGCTTCAGTATCTGAAAAATATAATTGTGAATTGGTGAGTTGTGACTCAATGAATAAAAATAATAATTAGATTCTTATGGCACAACCAACAATCAAATATCATTAGGATACATTACAAGTATAAGAATTGATTTTGCAAGTGCAAATGCAATAGATTGATTTTTGTTGTCACCTTACACGATAAACACTGCTCTTGAGAATTCATGTGATTCAAATGACATTTGATTTTGCTGGCCAACATATAATAAGTGGATCATTTGATCAGTAACATATGCCAATAGGACATATTGGTCCCTTTTCCACCTGATTTACAAATGTTTGACAAGCCAGTCGCAACGTCCTTTTAGTTCCATATGCAAATGTTCATTCATAATGGCATACCAAGTAATCATTAAGAGCATATAATTCTCACTTGACTTGTATTCACATGTAAAATGTAACAATTCAATCTCATATACAGATAATAGAACATAATCATATTATAAAATTATCATCCATTCACATTAGAATCTAATTATGGTTTTTACTCACCTTTCGATGTGACCAACCTTTATGGTAGGTTTGGTTCTCTCTTTAGGGCTTCTTCAAAGTGTTAAGATCCTAACATTTGATACATACATGGTTATGAGTATGTCAAAATGATTATGAATGCTTAGTATGCAACTATGGCATAATCCATGCAAGTGGACCTAATGTTTATGTATATTTTCCTTATATGGCAGCATGAGCTTGCTCTCACAATAATAACTCAAGATATACTTATCCAAATAACTTCATTCTATTTTTGAAATAAAATAGAAAATATTCAAATTTTAGGTCAATATAACACACATAGAAGATGTGGTGAATTTTTAAATTTTGCCCTGATTCAATGTTTTCTCAGTCTGAGTAGGTATTATATTCTTAGGTATATCTCAAATTGAACAAATCAAATTGCAAAAGTAATTTACCAAAAATTACAAAATACATAAAAGAACTTTTTTCATGTTTTACTCTTTGTCTAATTCAGTCAATAAAGTTACCAAAACAAATGACCAATCTCAGGGTGAGTAGGTTTTCAACATGGTGACTATCAGTCATGATGGAGGGACAATATCTTAACAACCATGCTAAATTTGGCAAAATATTTTACATGCATGTATATAATACATAAATATACAACTTCTAAGTTTAACACATCACCAAATTCCAAATCTATGGCCATCAAATTCTTAGAAAACAAAATTATAAGACTGATGAGGTTTCATTTAAGTACAAGGTCAATCATAATCAATGAGCCATATCTCTTTCCACACAGTAAATCAATCATAATTGCTTTACATGTATTTAGAGAGGATATAACCCCACAAATTTCATGTTTTACACTTTGTCTAAACCAACACATAAAGTCATCAAAATAAATGAAAATAGAATGACTAAGGTAATTTCAGTTGATTATGAACCAGCCCTAATGAAGGAGCCATATCTCCTCACACACACAAAATCAAGCAAAAATGATTCACATGAATTTAGATGGGGCTTAAAGCTACAACTTTCATATTTTACACTTTCCCTAATTCCTCTTCTAGGGTTATGAAATCATGGCTATAGAATTATGCTCTATTAATAAAACCAACACAATCAACTTCTGTTTTTCTTGAATTTCAACTTCCATACATGCGCTTTACATCAAATACTCCATAATTCTTACTAACCATGCATGATTAACATGTCATGAGGGATTAATTTCATGTGGGAAGAAGATAAATTAACTTACCTATTTTCCCAAAACTAGAAAAGCTTAGGATTCCTTCTTAGGCAGCTCAATCTTCTCCCTCTCCTTCTTCTCCTTCTTCTTCTTCTTCTTCTTCTTCTTCTTCTTCTTCTTCTTCTTCTTATTCTTCTTATTCTTTTCTTTCTTTCTTCCTTAGTTCTCTCTTTCTTCTGCTGCCCCTCATGTTTAACCTCTCTATTCTAATCCTAAAGGGTGATAAATTCCACATGTAAACCTATTATAACAAGATAGAATCATGGTATTTCATTTCCATTAGTTGGAAGTTCACTTTCTCCTTTTAGTCCCTCTTCTTCACTCCTTTATCACCTCCATCCATCTCGTAATCCCCATATGCTCCTTATACTTTTAAATAAGCTCTAATACACCATTATTTATGATGCTATAACATGAACACAACATAAAATAATTTTCTATGCAACTATATAAACATTACATTTATGTTCAAGTGTCCCAAATGCAATGGTGCAAGTGTCATCATCGTGCTTATCCAATTCACATGTCTAAATGATCATTTATCAAATGCATATGGTCATATGGGATTTAAAATTATTTATGTAACGAATATGTTTATATGATAATGGTAATGAATGTGGATGGGGATGTTCTACTAATAATGAATCTCTACGTGAGGATTTTGCTAAGTGTGTGACTTGTGAATTCAAGATGAGCATGATGGAGAGCTCAAGTTTTTCCTTGGTCTATAAATCAAGCAAACCAAAGAAGGGATCTTCATCAACCAAGCCAAATACACCAAGGACATTCATAAGAAATTTGGCATGGAAGGATGTAAAGTAGCAAAAATACCAATGAGTGCTAGCATCAAATTGGACAAGGACGAATTGGGTAAGTTGGTTGATGAGAAGAGATATCGAGGTATAATCGATTCTTTACTTTATCTTACCACTTCTAGACCTAATATAATATTTAGTGTATGCATGTGTGCTAAGTTTCAATCTTGTCCTAAAGAATCTCATTTGAATGTTGTTAAAAGGATTTTCAAATATTTACATGACATGTTATGTTTAGGTTTGTGGTATCTTGGAGATTCATCATTTAGCCTTATAGGGTATTCAGATGCAGATTATGCTGGCAGTCTTCTAGATAGAAAGAGCCCTTCTGGAACTTGCTAATTTACTGGAGACTGTTTAGTTTATTGGTTTAGTAAGAAGCAAGTTTTGGTTGTCTTATCCACCGCTGAAGCTAAATATGTAGCTACGGGTTATTGTTGCACCTAAGTGCTTTAGATGAAACAACAATTAAAGGAATATGGCAAAGTTGTTGATCACATTCCCATCAAATATGACAATACTAGTGCAATAAATCTTTTCAAAAATTCCATCCAACATTTTAAGAGCAAACATATAGACATTAAACATCATTTTCTTAGAGATCATGTCCAAAATTGTGATGTCGTATTAGAATTTATAGACACAAATCATCAACTTACGAACATTTTCACAAAGCCTCTCAATGAAGAAAGAATGAACTTCATTAAGAGAGAGTTGTGAATGCCTGATGGAAGCTCCCTAAAGTGAAAATTTATATCCTTCTGAAATATTTTTATTTGTTGCATTATTTCTTATTGAATGGTTCCCTTATGTGATGTATGTGATATTTATCTCTTTAGATGTCTTAATTTTGTGTGCAATTGTGCCTCTTTGTGCTAATTTGCATAAATTAGATATCAATATATTAAGTGGATCACAACTTAGATAGTCAAGTCTTATCATTTATAGTTATCTTTTTGACTTGTAACTCACGACTGCTATTCCTTGGTTTATAGTGATGAATTACAGGCACTTATCATTCTGTTGTCAACCATCAATTTGTGATCGCGACTTTCATTCCCTATTGTGAATTTGTTTAAATTTTAAATCTTTTGTCTATTGAACGCGCCATTTTTCAAGGGTTTTTTATCCGTTACTCACATTTTTCAGAATTAGCCGTCGCGACTTGCAGGTCACAATCGCGACTTTGGGTAATTGTTATGCATTTAAGTGATTTGATTGCCAACCGATGACACTCTTTCATTTAATGTATTGGTGACCATTTTTGGCCATTTTCACTCCATTTCTTATCCTTTATAATCCCCTTAAATAGTGTTTCTTTTCACTATTACTTATTATCTCAATCTTTCTTCTCCTTTACTCTAAAAAACCTTCTAATCTTCTTTCATTCTCAAATGGCCCCTAAGAAAACCTCAAGAGCAGAGAAGGGCAAGGCAGTAGCACAACCTTCTGGACCACCAGCTTTGCATATGATGAAGGGGATCACAAAAAAGGAGAAGGATTGATGCAAATCAAATGCCTCTAAGATCATCCTACTGAACAAAATCCCTTCCACTTTCCATCTTGAGTCTCTAGGAATCAAAGATGAGAGCCACGTATTTCTTTCAAACCTGGGATGGAATGAATTTATTTTTTGTGATGAGCCCGGATATGAGGAGATCGTGCGAGAATTCATATGTACCATGACTCTAAGTCGGAGAGTGAAATATGGTGCTGGGCAATACAAGCTAGTATTTTAAGCCTTTTGGGACCCTTTTTCATTACCTTTGAACAACTTTCCAATATGTTTAATCTTTAAGTTGGAGATGGCATTTCATTCATCATCTCCGCTCTTGATGTCATCTATTCTGAGTTTTAGCCCGAAATTTCCATGGAGACTAAACATGACTCCAAAACCTCCTTAGCCAAATACATTCGTACCCTACTTTTTGGTTACTTCATCGTATCATCACTTTCTTTGTTAATGTAAGAGGTAATGGTAATGAAAAGGTATCCCAAAAGGATCTTGCTTTCCTTTTTTACCTTACCAAAAACAAGCCTATACAAACTGGTCACTACCTTGTGGATCAATTAATCTACTAAGCACCAAGCCCAAGAGTCAATTTCTTCTACCTTCCCATGTCATTGCCATCTACCGACATATGGTGCTGTTAATAAGGAAAATGAAAAATTCCTCATTAAAATGCTTCTTCCTTCTCAAAATTTTCTAGACCTTCCCTACCTCATCAATACAAAATCCATTTGCCCTAATTCTTACATATACACTTTGGGTGCTTTTAAAGCTAAGAAACTAGAGTCTTCCCAAGCCTTTAAAAGAAAAAGGTTTATCATTGAAGAAGGAGCCAACTTGTTCCTCCTCCCCAACCTAAGCCAAAAGCTAAAATCTCTCTTGCCTCAATCAATAAGAAATTGGAAAAGATGATGAGGACGCTGAAGAGATGATTTCTCCTCTTCTCCTACCTTCATAGTGATTTGGTGGACTTACAAGAGAAAGTAGGTGCTCCTTCCTGCCATCTTTTAGACTTTGAAGATTGGGAGGACACACTGAATATGAGGACAACTAAGAGGTTGAGGAGGGTGATGAAGTTGGGGTGAAGGAGAAAATTAAGACGTGGACAATTCTAGAGATGATAACAGTTCTCTTATCTTTTATATTGTCTTTAGGGTTTCTGTTTCTTTTTCTATTTAATTTCTTGATGCAAAGTTGTTGATCCTACAGTTTATTGAATAAAAGTGCTTGTTTTGAAAATTCACTGTCTCAAATGTTATGTGATTACATCTATATGTTATCTTTATTGTTTTACTCTCTATAATTACTTTTTCTCAATTTAAGCACCTATTTTACTTTTTTTAATCTTTACCCTAAGGGGGAGAGAATAACATTAAAAGAAAATAAGTAATGTGTATAAGAAAAACATAAGTTAAGGAGCAAGTTCTATCTTAGAATTATACTGACTAAGTTTTGATCATTGACTAGAATTCTTCGATTATCTTATCATAGACCATCCCAACTTTATAACTCATACATTGATTTTTCTTTAGGATCAATCTAAGTTGTCAAAATCAAAAAGAGGGAGATTGTTGGACTAGGTTGGTTAAACCTATGTCATAAGCCTCTTTTGATCTTGACAATGGAGATGGATCAGCTCTAATGATTTGTTTAAGTTTTGTTTTGCAGTTTATGAGATTTATTTTCATTGGAAGTTGGATGGAAGTCAAAATCTCCAACTTTTAAAAGAACATCAAAATTTGCGGTTGGTATCCACTAAAAATGTGACCATGACATTACTATAAGAATGGATGAAGCTAGGCTAGAGGAATTCATGGGTGAATTCGATGTCGTGACTCAATTGAAGGAGCATTGGTTAATTCACAGAGGAATTCATATTGGCTTTCACGTCAGAGGTCGCGATCGCAAATTTCATAGTAACAAAGGAGGGAACCAAAGCCATAACCACAACAAACCAAGTATCCAAGGGAATCATTGGAAATCAAAAATTGTGAGGGCAAAAAAGTAGTCACAATCGCGACTTAAGAAGTTGTAGTTTCCTTATGAAACAGAGTAATTCGTGATCTCAATTATACCTGAGACGAAGCTAACTCCCGACTGCAACTTTTAAGTAGTTGGCTGAACACAACGACTATATTTCTTGGAGAACCAATGGGTGAAGGACACATGGACTAGTTATTAGACACATAATGAGGTTCTCTGCCTTGATTTCTAACTCTTCAGTGTAAATTGGAAATTCGTGACCGTGAAATACTAGTAGCGAACGTGACTTCTCTCTGACAAGCATTTAATGTAAAATTTGCCTAACACAACTTGGAGATTTTGGAACAATTTTTTAGTAACATCTATTTGGTGGATGTGGGCTATAAATACTCCACCAAACTGATGTAAATGCAAGAGAATTTAATTAATTGTAACCAAACTCTTGCCAATTTGTTACTCATTATTTTACTCTTCTTTATGTGTTATTGATTGTTTGGTGTGATCAATAAACACTTTTGTAAGTAGGTTGAGAATTAGCCTAGATTCTAAAACTCTTGTAAGAGGCTGAAGTGTGAGCATATGCAAAACACTTGTGAGAGGTTTTTATATAAGCTTAAAAACATAAGGTGTAAGGGTTTTGTGTGAGCCATAAAACACAAGTTGTATAAGTTTGGTGTGAGTTTGAAAACACTAGTTTAGTTGAGTAAAATACCTAATTGTGTAGAATTAGGGTATGGATGTAGGGTTTGTTAACACTCGAACCACTATAAACTTATTGTGTTGATTTTTCTCTTCTCCTTCTTAACTTCCTAAACATATTCGCCTTCCTTTTTAATTTTTAATTAGCCACCAATTCAACCCCCCTTCTTGGTGCACTAGGCCAACATACATCATTTGCATAACATAATATTACATATATGGATAGTCAAGTCTATGAAAATTCTTACTTAATTTACATATCATTCTCACATAAGAGAGTTGCCTCACTAACTTTCTACTCTCGAGGGCGTTTCCTTACCAGTTGTATCATGCACGCATACATATCATTAATATCATACCAGTTATAATCCTTACATAACTAGTTATGAATTTTTGGATTTCCACTTTTTCCTCGAACTATCCTCACATCGCATATATAAAAAATTATGAAGCATGTATGTAATGAACAATGAAAACTATGCTAAAACCCCTCACTTAGTATTGTTATCCATAATACTCAACTTTTTACTTTATCCCTGATTTTCTGAGTCATACACGCCTAACAAATAAATAAATAAATTTTAATATAATAAAATTACTAAAAATATAAAGAGTCATCTAAACTCATTCATAGAACATGTATTATGTATGAAATAAGCTATTATTAACTAAAAAGACCTATAAGGGCATTGAATCAAAACATTTACTAAGCTGGCAATTCAGTCCAAAATCTACATATATCCTCAATCGATACCATTACTTTTTGTTTCATCATAATAACTTAAGTTATATTGACAATCATCAATAGTTCTCCATTAATGGCTTTAAATACTTAATTCCATCAATATCCATAAACTTTTCATATCAGCTCAAATTAGTCCAAAAATATAATTAACCTCATATTATATGCAATTAGTTCTAATTCCTTCATCAATAATTTACCTAAAATTATTTTACATCTATATAATCTATTTTCTATCAATAAATCTCACACAAACATTAATTTTATATTTTAGGACCCAATTTATAATTTTAAAAATTCATAAAATCTTATGAGGTACTCTAAAATTCACAAGACATAAATTATTATGACCAAAGTAATTAACATGTTTTTTTAGCACCAATTAATGTTTAAGCTTGTTAGGTCACCATTGGACCACCATACATTGTGGCTTGAGTCTGTTGCTAGTGGCTGTTAAAAAATCAACCATAGTCACTATTAGCGTCGAACGAGTCATGCTTTCGGGTTACATTCGAGCCAGTGAAATCTTACTTGTAACTCCATCCTTTCATCAACTAATGAAGGGTTAAGAGGATAATGGTCATGACACTGTTAATGCCCCAAGATGTGTCACGTGTTTGGATCAACAAGGAATATTTTAGGCCTTGTATGATTTCAAAGCCTTAAGTCCAAATTATGGTCATCAGACGACCAAGTCAGAACAATACATTGGTACCATCCTTAAGAATATAGCCACTCGACTTTAGTTGGGACAAGAATCTAGGCAAGGCAAAATCTAATCCTAAATTAAGTCAATTAGAAGGCCCATTTCATCTTCACTCCATCAGAGATTGAGTTAGAAAATTAGGTACCATTTAGGGAAGAAGTTAGAGAATTATGTACCATTTGGGGAAGAGGTTAGGAAATTAGGTACCATTTGGGGAAGAGGTTAGGCATTCCCAAACCACCCAGATATTGGGATATAACTATTGGACCAGGTTAGTTTAACTTAAGTCATGAACCTTTTTTGATCTTGACAATAGAGATTGATTAGTACTAATACTTTCATTTAGTTTTGTTTTGCATATTATAAGTTAGTTTTTTCATTAGAAGTTGGATGTAATTCAAAATCTCCAACCTTGTAAAGTTGTCCAAATTCGTCAAGCCTTATTTTGATGGAGCAGACTATAATCATTGGAAATATAGGATGGAGATCTATCTAGACACTGATGTGGTGGATCTATGGGATGTTATTGGTAAAGAATGAAAGCCACCCACTAAAGTGGTAGATGGGAGTGAAGAACTAATCCCTAGAGAAGAATGGGTTGAAGCACATAGAAGATCTAATGGCAAAACAAAAGAGCTATGACAATCCTTCTAAGTTCTCTCTCAAGAGAAGAAATTGGAAGGGCACAACATTGCTAAACTACTCATGGCATTTGGAAAGCATTGGAGAATTATCATAAGGCAACACCTTAATGAAATCCAGTCGACTTGAGATGAACGTGATAGAAAGGGAGTTATTCATGATGAAAGAGGATGAAAGCATAACATATATGAAAAATCGACTCTTAGCTATTATCACTAACATGAAGAAGTTCGGTAGGGTTCTCACAAATCATAAGGTAAACTCTAAAATTCTAAAATCTTTGCCTCTTGAGAAATTCGGTGCTAGAGTATGTAGTATCCAAGAGTCTAACCCGAAAATAAGAAAGGTGCCAACAGATGTTTTTGTTGGACTAGAGTGGTTAACTCTAAGTCTTGGACCTCTTTTGATCTTTACAAAGGGGATTGATCAATTCTAATGTTTCAAAATTAAGTGTTGTTTTGCAGTTTTTAGTAAGTCCTTACATTGGAAGTTAGATAGAGTTAAAAATCTCCAAAGTAAGCTAGTGCCTCCTAATTCACGACTGCAACTTGATAAATCGCGACCGCAAACTAGAACAAAGTAGATTGACAAAATGGACAGACATATTCGCGGGCCATTTTCTTTGTCGTGACCAATTCAAAGAAAGGAAAGCCAAAGTCACAGACGAATTCACAGTGTGAGTCATGCCTCAGTCGTGACTGCTAATTTTGAAGTAACTCAAGAGGGAATCAAGTCCACAATCACAGCTTGACAAGTGTCCCAGGTAACCGTTGGAGGATAAAAATCACAATGGGAACTTATTGGTAGCGACCACGTATCATGAAGAAGAAGATGAATATTTTTGGCAGATGAATTCGTGTCCTCAATTTCGGCCTGTACAAGAAAAATCGCGACTGCTACTTTTGAGAGCAGATGAAAGGCAATGACTATATTTTCCTAGTGAACTAATGAGAAGCTGCCATGTGGACTAGCCATTAGCCACAAACGAGGTATTCTGTATGAAATCTAGATTTCGCGACCGCTAACGAGTAGTGGCGACCGCGAATTAAGACTGTCAAGCATTTAATGCAAAAATCTGTCTAGCACACTTTGGAGATTTTGTACCAGTTTTATTGTAACATCTCTTTATTGGGTAGAGATTATAAAAACCTCACCAAACATATGCAAATGCAAGAAAATTGATAACTTTGTAACTAAACTCTTGCAATTTTGCTACTTAATCTTTTCTATTCTTTAAGTCATTGTTAGGTGTGAGCATAAACACCATTTGTAATAGGTTGTAGTGTGAGCCTATAAAAACACTAAGAGAGGTTGTTGTGTGAGCCTGTAAAAACATAAGTGTAAAGGTTATTATGTGAGCCTCAAAACACAAGTGTAAAGGTTGTTGTGTGACCCTTCAAAACACAAGTGTAAAAGTTTGGTGTAAGCTTGAAAACACCCTTGAAAGATAGTGGAACAACCAATTTCTAAGAATTGGGGAATAGATGTAGGGTCATTTATACCCAAACCACTATAAATTTTGTGTTTCTTTTCTACTAATTTCTCTTCTCTCTTTCCTGTTTTAATTTTTTATACACCAATTCAACTCCCCCTTATTGGTGCTTAGGGCTAACAAGTGGTATCAGAGCCAAGCTTCACAATCAAACCTTCATTGGGTGAACAAAGATCAAGGCACAAAAGGGAATCCACTCACAACTCAATCCTCACTTTGATGGAACAGACTATACTCATTGGAAGTATATGATGGAAATCTATCTTGACGTAGATGTGGTGGACCTTTGGGATGTAGTCATCAAGGAATGGAAGCCACCCACTAGAGTTATAGATGGTAATGAAGAATTAATCCCAAGGGAAGAATGGGTTGAAGTTCACCAAAGATCAAATGGCCAAAATAAGAGAGCAATGGCCATTCTTCTAAGCTCACTCTCTAAAGAAGAGATTAGAAGAGTGCAACATTGTCAAACAACACATGCCATTTGGAAGACACTTGAAAACTATCATGAATGCACAACTCTAGTCAAATCAAGTCGTTTGGAGATGTATGTCACCGAATGGGAACTCTTCATGATGAAGGACAATGAGAGCATCACATAAATGACAAATAGGCTCTTGTCCATTGTCACCAACATGAAGAAATTTTGAAGAGCTCTCACTATCTATGAGGTAAACACAAAAATTCTTAAAACTCTTCCTCTAGATAAATTTAGTGATAAAGTTTGTAACATACAAGAGTCCAATCTAGAGATTGGAAAGTTTCCAACTGTAGTGTTGATAGGCAAACTCTTGACTCATGAGTTGGCCTTACAAAAAGATGAGCAAATGAAGAAGTTGAAAGGCTAAGGAGATAAACCAAAAAAAGAGAGAAAAACCATGGCTCTTAAAGCTTCAGCAAAAGAGAAGGAGATAGAGATCGTCTCAAGTGATGAAGAAAATGGCAAGGAAGAAGACGAGCTAGCAATGCTCTCAAGGAGGACAAAGGAGTTGATCAAAAGAAGAAAGGAAAGAAAAGGCTTCAAGAAGACAACTCTTAGTCTAAGAGAGAAATACAATGATGTCACTTGCTATGAATGTGGTAAGTAAGGCCACATCAAGTATTAGTGTCCCAAATTGAAGAAGAAAAAGAGATGGGACATAAAGAAGAAGAAGAGTTTTTCAGCCACTTGGGATGAAAGCTCAAGTGAAGAAGAGGAAGAAGGAGTGGTTGCCAACATATGTTTCATGGCACAAGAAGATTTTACAAATGAGGTAAGTACTTCTTCCCATTCTCATTTTGATTTCGAATTTGATGAGATAGATGAAGAGCTTCTAGAGGCTCTAACCATGAGGTGTGACAAATACAAGTCACAAGTAAAAACTTATAAGAAAATGTGTTCTAAATTAAAAGATGAATAAAAGACTCTTAGTGATCTTATAAATGAGTTGAGGACTTCTAATAAAGAACTCAAAAACTCAGTACAAAAACTTTCCACATCATATTCTTCAATGGCTTCATTAAGAAAGGAGAATGTCACTCTTAAGGGAGAAGTCATTGAGCTTAGAAGCTCAATCTCCAAATTTCATAAAGGAAAAGAAGCCTTGGACACATTGATTGTGTCACAAAGACCACCACTAGTTAGACATGGTTTAGGCTTCAATGGAGCCTCCTCATCATCTGATACCACATTTATTAGATCTTCAAAACCTAAAACATCAAACATTGAGGTTATTAGGAAGAAAAGTGCTCCTAGCACTAAGCCTCCTAAGCCTAAGGGCAAAAGGAAGGCTCTCCCAAGCTCTAGAGCCAAGACCCAAAGAGCTAACCATGCCTATATGTACAACGAAAAACATGGTCATTCTCATAAAAAATTTTCTACTCCTACTCATCATACATGTTTATGCATGCATTCATATGACTAAGGTATGAGAAGGCCTTCTACTCATACTAAATTTATGCAAAGGAGAAAGGCTCCTAAGTCTAAGCTCTAATGCCATTATTACATGAAATATAGGCATGTTAACATTCATTATTTCATTAGGAAGGCTCACCTCAAATTAGAGGACCCTTCATCTTCTAACCCCTAAGAACCCAAGTATGCTTGGGTACCTTAGAAAAGGTAACTTACTATTATTGTGTAGGGGAATGTGGTAACCACCAAATCAAGCAATTGGCATGTGGATAATGGATGTTCTAAGCATATGACTGGAAATAGAAAGTTATTCACGACATTGAAAGAAAAAAAAAGGTAGAGATGTCACATTTGGCAATAATGCTAAGGGTAAGGTAATTGGCATTGGAACCATTGGTAAGAATGGATGTTCTTTAATTGATAATGCTCTTTTAGTTAGTGGCTTACAACATAATTTGTTAAGTGTAAGTCAATTGTGTGACAAAGGTAATAAAGTCACCTTTGATCCTAGGGAATGCCGAGTCACCACATTAGTGGACAATAAGGTTATTTTCAAGGGTGAAAGGAAAGGCAATACCTACTCAATTGACTTAGACAATTTGGCTAACCAATCTTTTAAATGTCTCATGTCTATGAATAATGAAGCTTAGTTATGGCATAAAAGGCTTGGACATGCAAGCATGGATCTTCTTCAAAGTCTATCCAAAGGAAAGTTAGTGGAAGGGCTTCCCAAGCTAAACTGTTGCAAAGACAAGACATGTGGTCCATGCCAAATAGGGAAGCAACACCATGCCTCTCACATAACCAAAAATGTTGTAAGTTCATCTAGACCACTTCAACTTTTCCATATGGACTTAATAGGACCCACTAGAAGTGCTAGCTTAGGTGGAAAATACTATGCACTAGTCCTTGTAAATGACTACTCTAGGTTCACTTGGGTATCTTTTCTAGCTCATAAGAATGATTCATTTGATGTTTTTAAAAGCTTTGCAAAAAGGGTTCAAAATGAAAAAGGTTACTGCATATCTTCTATTAGAAGTGACCATGGAAATGAATTTTAAAATGAGTCATTTGAAAATTATTATTTGGAGAATGGAGTTTTTCATAATTTTTTTAACTCCTAGAACACCACAACAAAATGGTGTTGTAGAGAGGAAAAATAGAACATTGGTTGAACTGGCTAGAACAATGCTCAATGAGTATTCCTTACCAAATTACTTTTGGGTCGGAGCCATTAATACCTCATGTTATATTGCAAATAGAGTTTTCAAAAGACCCATTCTCAATAAAACTTCTTATGAGCTTTGGAATGGTAGAAAGCCTAAGATTTCATACCTAAAAGTATTTGGATGTAAGTGCTATATTTTGGACGGCAAGGATAATCTTGGGAAATTTTATTCTAAAGCCAACGAAGGTATCTTCTTGGGATATTCCACCTCTAGTAAAGCATATAGAGTCTTTAACAAAAGTACAATGGCAGTTGAAGAATCTATGAATGTTATTTTTGATGAGTCTAGTAAACTTGATATTGGGAAAGGTATTTTAGTTGATGATCTTATATATGATTTTGAAAAGCTAGAATTAGAAGACACTATAAGAAGAAATGACAAAGACAAAGAAGGAGGTGAATCATCAATAGATGAGGAACCACAACATCAACAAGAAGATGAGCCAAGACAAGATCTACCCAAAGATTGGAGATTCTCCAAGTATCACCCCAAGGACTTAATTATTGGTGATACTTCTAAGGGTGTAAGTACTAGATCTTATAATAATCTTGCATTTATTTCTCAACTTGAGCCAAAGTCAATTGATGAGGCTCTTAATGATGAGAGTTTGGTACTTGCTACGTAAGAAGAACATAATCAATTTGAGAGAAACATGGTATGGAAACTTGTCCCTAGGCCTAAAGAACACCCAATTATAGGTTGTAAGTATGTGTTTAGGAACAAGTTAGATGAGCAAGGTTTCATTACTATAAATAAAGTTAGATTGGTTGCTAAGGGATACTACTAAGAGGAAGGCATATAATATGATGAAACCTTTGTCTCCGTAGCAAGATTAGAGGCCATTAGGATTCTCTTAGCATTTGCATGTCATATTAATTTCAAACTTTTTCAAATGGATGTGAAATGTGCTTTTTCGAATGGCATTATAGAGAAGGAAGTCTATGTTGAACAATCTTCTAGTTTTGAGTCTCATTGTTTTCCAAACCATGTTTTCAAATTGAATAAAGCCTTATATGGATTGAAACAAGCTCTAAGAGCTTGGTATGAGAGGCTTAATTCGTTTCTCTTGAAAAATGATTTTAAGAAAGGAAAGGTGGACACCACACTTTTTATGAAAAAGCACGAGCATGATACATTAATCGTTCAAATCTATGTTGATGAAATTATCTTTGGTGTTACTAATGAATCTCTTTGTGAAGATTTCGCTAAGTGTATGACTAGGGAATTTGAAATGAGCATGATGGGAGAGCTCAAGTTCTTTCTCAGTCTATAAATCAAACAATCCAAGGAAGGGATCTTCATCAACCAAGCCAAGTACACAAAGCAGATACTAAAAAAATTTGGCACGGATGGTTGCAAGGTAGCTAAAACTCCGATGAGTGGTACCATCAAGCTAGATAAGGATGAAACAGGTAAGGTAGTAGATGAAAAGAGATATCGAGGTATGATCAGATCTTTACTTTATCTTACTGCTTCTAGGTCGAATATCATGTTTAGTGTTTACATGTGTGCTAGGTTCCAATCCTCTCCTAGAGAGTCTCATTTGAATGCTATTAAAAGGATCTTTAAGTATTCGCATGGCACAATACACTTAGGACTATGTTATCCTAGGGATTCTTCATTTAGTCTCATAAGGTATTCAAATGTGGATTATGTTGTTAGCTTATTAGATAGAAAAATTCCTTCTAAGACTTGCCAATTTATAGGTGAATGTCTAGTTTCTTGGTTTAGTAAAAAGCAAGTATCGGTTGCCTTATTCACTGTGGAAGTCGAGTATGTGGCGGGTTGTTATTGCACCCAAGTTCTTTGGATGAAATAATAATTAAAGGATTTTGGCAAAGTAGTTGATCACATTCCCATTAAATGTGATAACACAAGTGCTATTAATCTCTCTAAGAATCCCATCCAACATTTTAAAAGTAAGCACATAGATATTAGACATCATTTTCTTAGAGATCATGTGCAAAAATGTGATGTTGTTTTGGAATTTATTAACATAAATCATCAACTTGCAGATATTTTCACCAAACCTCTAAATGGAAAAAGGATGAACTTCATTAAGAGAGAATTAGGAATCCTTGATGGAAGCTTCCTGAAGTGAAAATTCTTGATCATGTGTGATACTGCTTTGAATATTGGTATTTGTTGATTTGTGATATCAATGTATGTATTTTCATGTGGATCACAATTTTTCATTTTTTCTAAAATTGGTTTTTCAATTCTTATCCTTGTTGACTTATAATTCGCAATTGCTATTCTTCTTTCATGATCACGAATTACAAGTCAATTTCACCCAGCTGTTAAATGTCCATTCGTGGTAGTGAAATTTTCGCTCCACTGCGAATTTTGGTCAGTTTTTCAAAAATTTGACCGTTAAGGCACGTATTCCCTGGAAAAAGTTGTCTATTACTCACATTTTCTAGAATGCGCGGTTGCGACTCATGGATTCGTTTAACCGCCTAGGCAATTAAGTGATTTGACTGCCAACCATTTCCTCTCTTCATTTAATCCATTTCTAGTAGTTTATGACCGTTTTCACACCCTTTCAAAGCCTATAAATACCCCCTTCAACAGTACACTCATCACTTCACTTCTAAACATCAACTCTTTCTCTTAAATCTCTTTAAATCATTAAGCTCTCTTCCTCTCTTGTTATGGCTCCAAAGAAGTTCTCTAAGGCAGACAAGGGCAAGGTAGTGGCTCAACCCTCTGCATCTCCTGCCCTCCATCTCATGAAGGGAATTATCAAGGAAGAAAAAGATGGATTCAAGGCAAACTCTTCTAAAGTCATTCTCCCAAACAAGATACCATCAACCTTCATGCTGGAAACCTTGGGCATCAATGCAAAAATTAAAGCCTTTCTCTCTAACTTGGGCTAGAATAAGTTCATCTTTCAAGATGAATCCAGTTATGAAAAGGTTGTGCGAGAATTTATGTACATCGTACAATTGAGTCACAAAGCCAATTCAAGAGCTGGACAATATGGGTTAGTGTTTTGGGCCTTTAGCGACCCTTTTTACATTACCTTTGACCAATTATCTTCTCTTTTTAACTTGTAAGTTAGAGAACACAATCCTTTCATCATCTCCGCACTTGACGTTATCTACTCCGAATTTCGGTCAGAGATTTCTATCGAAACCAAACATGACCCCTACTCTTTTTTATCTAAACACATTAAATCCCTACTTCTTTAGATCCTTCATCACATCATCACCTTCTCTGTAAACACAAGAGGTGATTGTAATGAGAAAGTGTCTCAAAAAGACTTGGCATTCTTATTTTGCCTTATCAAAAAAAAAAAAAATGATACAAATCGGCCAATACCTTATGGATTAATTGATCCACATGAGTACAAAACCAAAAAGCCAATTTCTCTTGCCCTCCCACATTATAACCATCTACCGATTTGTTGGAGCACTTGATGAGGAAAAAGAAAAATTCCTCACCAAGAAGCTCCTTCCATCTCAAAACTTCCTAGACCTCATCTACCTTATAAATGCTAAGGTTATTCATCTAGACACATATGTTTATACCCTTAGTGCAATAGGAGCAAAGAAGATGGAAACCTCATAAGCCTCAAAGAGAAAGAGACTTCAAATTTAAGAAGGCACTATACAAGTCCCTCATTCTCAACAAAAAACCAAGACGAAGTTGTCTCTTGCCACCATTGATCAAAAGTTGGACAAACTGATGAGGATGATGAAAAAAAGGTTCCTCTTCCTTTCATATCTTCACAACGATATGGTGGATCTCCAAGAGAAATTAAGAGTTCCTCCTTGCCACCTTTTGGACTTCACCAAATTTAAAGATACACAAGATGGAGATGGCAATGGAGATGACATTGAGAGTGGGGATGAAGCTGAGGGAGCAACACAAACATAAGAGGAAACATCTTCCAAAGATGATAATGATTCTCCACTCCTCTATATTAGGGATCTTTTGTATTTGTTTTCATTTTCTTTATGTTTTTTGTTTAACAAATATTGTGACCCCACAGTTATATAAATAAAAAGTTGTTTCCTTGCAATACATTGTCTTATGTGTTTAATGCATTTTACCTTTATAAAAGCATTCTTATTTTACTCCTTATGTATACTTATAATTGTTTTTCATTTCCCTTGCTTATAATTGTTTTTCATTTCCCTTGTTTATAATTGTTTTTCATTTCTCTTACACTCTCTTTTTGATCTTGCCAAAGGGGGAGAGATAGTAAGTATTTTAGTTTAAAAGAGAATATTAACTTGAAAATTATAGCACATACTTAGCTTTTTAAAAATTTCACTTTGATTGATTGAATACCAAACTTAGATGTTTCCTCTTAAGAATTCATTCATATTATACTCTAACTTCACATTTTTGCATTCCTTTTTGCTTAGGATCAATCTATTTTATCAAATTCAAAAAGGGGGAGATTGTTGGACTAGGGTGGTTAACCCTAAGTCTTAAACCTCTTTTGATCTTGATAAAGGGGATTGATCAATTCTAATGTTTCAAAATTAAGTGTTGTTTTGCAGTTTTTGGTTAGTCTTTACATTAGAAGTTGGATGGACTTAAAAATCTCCAAAGTAAGCTAGTGCCTCCTAATTCGAGACTGCAACTTGATAAATCGCGATCCCGAACTATACTAAGGTAGGTTGACAAAATGGACAGACGTATTCGCGGGCCAGTTCATTGTCATGACAAATTCAAAGAAAGGAAAGCTAAGGTCATAGACGAATTCGCGGTGTGAGTCATACCTCAGTCGCGACCGTGAATTTCAAAGTAACTCAAGAGGGAATCAAGTCCACAACCATAGCTTGACAAGTGTCCCAGGACTGTTGGAAGATAAAAATCAGTATGGGAACTTGTTGGTAGCAACCACGAATCATAAAGAAGAAGATGAACATTTTTGGCAGACAAATTTGCGTCCTCAGTCGCGACCTGTATAATAAAAATCGTGATCGCTACTTTTGAGAGCAGGTGAAAGGCAATGACTATATTTTCCTGGTGAACTAATGAGAAGCTGCCACATGAATTAGCCGTTAGACACAAACAGGGTCTTCTATATGGAATTTGGATTTCGCGACCACTAACGAGTAGTAGCGATTGCGAATTATGACTGTCAAGCATTTAATGTGAAAATCTGTCTAGCACACTTTGAAAATTTTGTACCAGTTTTATTGCAACGTCTCTTTGGTAGGTAGAGGCTATAAATACCTCACCAAACAGATGTAAATGTAACATCCCTAGCCACATTCATTGGCATTATCACATGAGCATATGCATTAGATAAATAATCATTTAGAAGCATCGTTGTAGTTGGGGACACTTGAACATATATGTAGTGTTTGTATAGTTGCATGGAAAATTGTTTTATGTTGTGTGCATGTTATAGTATCATAAATAATGGTGTCTTAGAGCT
>CATIWR010133761.1:0-33650 GCA_949677035.1 Omphalea diandra | reverse complement strand
AGTCTTCTATTTTCTTATATTTTGATGGCCTTATGTTCTGATTTTGAAAAAGTGTAAAACATGAAATTTGTAGGGTTATGTCCTCTATAAATTCTTGTAAATCAGTTTTGATTGATTTGCTGTGTGGAAAGAGATATGACTCATTGATTGGGACTGACTCTATACTTGGATGAAACCTCACATTTCTTTTGAATCTGTTTTCTAAGAATTTGATGGCCATAGATTCAGAATTTGATGATGGTCTAAACTTGAAAGTTGTATATTTATGTTTGATCTACGTGCCTGTGAAATATTGTTGCCAAATCTAGCATGGTTGTTGAGATATGGTCCCTTCATCATGACTAGTTGTCATTATGTTACAAACTTGCTTACCCTGAGATTGGTCCTTTGTTTTGGTAACTTTATAGACTGAATTAGACAATGAGTAAAACATGAAAAATGTTCTTTTATATGTTTTGTAACTGGTAGTAGATTATTATTACAACTGGATTGGTACAATTTGAGATACACCCAAGAAAGTAAGACCTACTCAGACTAAGATGACATTGCAATAAGGCAAAATTCAAAAATTCACCACATTTTCTATGTGTCTGATATTAGCTTGAAATTTGAATATGTTGTATTATTATGTGTCCAATTTATTTGAAAAAAAAAAGAATCAAGTAATTTGGATGAGTATATCTAGAGTTATTGCTGTGAGAGTATAACAAGTTTAGGCTGCCATATAAGGAAAATATACATAAATACTAGGTCCATTTCATGAATCATGTCATAGTTGCATAACAAAATGAAAATCTTTCTTTATCAACATTAATTGAATTGGTGTATTGAAATAGGTTCTCGAGGCATTGAGGATAATAGTGGTAATAAGCCGAGACCATCCACGGCTAAATAAACTTGAAGGAGGAGGTAAGTAAATAGTTAATAGTACCATATGTATGATTGGTCAAATACTAGGAACTTATACTTAATGGAATGAAATGTTGTTTAATACGATGATATTGTGAGATACATAGATGAAAGATTGTTATACTCTTGACTTATGTTGCGATAATATTTGATAGCGTATGTGGCGATAATATTTGATAGCCTATGTGGCGATAATATTTGATAGCTTATGTGGCGATAATATTTGATAGCTTATGTGGCGATAATATTTGATAGCCTATGTGGCGATAATATTTGATAGTCTATGTGGCGATAATATTTGATAGCCTATGTGGCGATAATATTTGATAGCCTATATGGCAATGATATAAGAACCTGTATGGCAAGAACATATGATAGCCTGTGTGACAATGATATAATAGCTTGTGTGGCAAGAATATTTAATAACATGTGTGACAATGATATAATAGCCTGTATGGCAAGAACATTTGATAGGCTGTGTGGCAATAATTTAATAGTTTGTGTGCCAAAAACATTTGATAGTTTATGTGGCAATGATATAATAGCCTGTGTGGCAAGAACATTTGATAGCCTGTGTGGGAATGATATAATAGTCTGTGTGGCAAGAACATTTGATAGCTTGTGTGACAATAACATTCGATAGTCTATATGACAATGATATAACAGTCTGTGTGACAATAACATTTAATAGTCTATGCGACAATGATATCAATAGCCTGTATGGAAATAAAATATAATAGCCTGTGTGAAAATAGCAATATTTATAGCCTATGTGGCAGCTAAAAATGAAAGCCTTTATGGCAGTGATATCTATAGCCTATGTGGCAGCAATTTATGATAGCATGTGTGGCAATAACCTTTGATAGCCTATATGACATTTAAGAGGTAAAACTCTTTATTTCGTACATGGATATGATGATGAGTTATTTATATTTAAATATTAGTATATTATTTGAGATTGAAGTATCGTTATGCATTTACTTACTGAGTATGCAAGCTCACTCTTTTGTATGAAATCTTATTTCAGGAAGAGTAGACTAAAAATTGCATCTAGTATACATTTGGAAGTTGTTGTCTAGCAGTGTAATAGAGGTTGGGCCAGCATGCAGACAATTAGTATTTTAATTTGTTTATCCATGTATGTTTTATTGTAAATAGTTACTATGTGGTAAATAAGAGACATAGTAAAAAAAAATAAATCAGTTCTTTAAATGAAAATGGATCGACTAAGAGAGAGAATTTTTATGATTATTAAATGGGATGTCACACCTACTCACTGGAGCCAAAGATACCAGTTGTCTACTTTGACACTGATGGTAGGCCCGTTTATCCCTTTAAGAGGGAAGGTCATTGCTTTTTCGATAAATGCGATTGTGATGATTGCCACTACGACTGGGTAGAAAAAGAAAAATCCTACCATAAAAGGAGAAAGAAGAAAGGAGGTTGTTCAGAAAAAGAACTAAGAAGAAGGTATGATGATGGTGATCCCTCAGTGGGATTACCTGGTGAGCCCTCAGGAAAATATGACTATATAGTCCAATATGATCCTCCTACTAACAAACCTTTACCTTCACCACCATCACCAGAATCTCAAACCATACCTTCTCATCACCATCACCAAAACCTCACACAAACTTATCGCAATCTCCACTATTACCCTGCCATAACCAATCCTTAAACTCACTATCCACTCAAAAGCCTACAACCTACACACCACATGTGCTACCCCAAGTGTGTATTAATCATCCATCATAATCTTCCTTCTCAGAGGAAGACTTTCCACCTCTACATGATCAAGTAAACTTAAACACCTAGATAAGGACCATGCCTCACATAAAGACTCCTACGGGGTCTGATTCAAGTGGACAACCATTGAAGATCTCTTCTGCATAAGCAATCATGAACTGACAATCCAGTAATGCCCAGGCTCAGAATCATATTCTTCGAAATATCGAATCCAAAGTCGATAAGGTCTGCATACAGGTGTAGAGAGTAGAAGACCGACTCACTGAGCATTAAAAGGATATGTAATGAACTCATGATATAACTGCAGGCACAAGTAGAGGCCAAGCATAAAGAAATTATGGGAATGATAGATCAGAGGGCACAACTAGAAGAAGTCAGGTGAAAATCTGTAGAGATTTAAAGACTCAAAGACCAGATCAAAAGGATTGAAGCTGATTTATAGCAATCATAGACTCCAGCTAGACAAACTTATACAGACTCGTTTAGCCTACCTTTGCCACCTGTCTATCCAGCCAAAGCTCTTGTTCTCAAAATCCCTACCACAACTGAGCAAGAGCTATTGGGATTGTCTGTTGATCTTTTCCATAAAAAGTTTAGATCAGAAAAATTCCCAGCAGAATCAGATACCTCCATGAACACCAGTAAAATCACTGAGTCTATCAAACAACCTTAACCAAAGAACCCAAATCCACCAAGCTCTAGTATGATCAATCTGCTTATATCATATCTAGAAAAAGCCTCTGCCTATCTCCTTGAAACACTACTAAACTCATTTTCAACTCTCCATATGATCGAACCTAATTCTACTCCCACTGAATCTAGTTCTAGAACGCCTGAAATATCAAAATCCTATTTAGAAGAGAGTTTAGACAAGGATCTTGTTCATAACAAGTTCATGGCGAATACTTGAGAATCTTCCAATAATGCACCTTATACAGTTGATTCTCCAAATGATATGGACACTTCAACACTTATCCCATAAAGAACACCTTCTTTAAATGGTGGTCCCTGGTTTAACTTGGACAATACTACTCCAGACCTTTACAAAGACAAATTCTAAGAATTTCGAGCTTGGATTGATTCCCAAATGAAGAAGCCAGGTGCTTAGATCTGAACAGTCCTTGATGATTTCGTTACAAGGATTACGGGTTAACTACAGGATTGGTATGTAGCATTGGATGAATACTCAAAGCTCTGATTGGTTCAATCACCTGGTGCTGATGAATTCCTCGAAATACTCTATGCTAAATTCGTGGGACAGCCACAAGAGGCGACTAATATAATTCGACGTGAATACTTTAACATGAGGTGTTGCTCTCTCTAAAAGAAAGATTTGGACCTTCATTACCAATGCATGTCAAAGAAGTTCTATCAGTTAGGTGGATGGGCTAGTCTAGTCTCAAAGAAGCATTCATCACCTCACTGCCAGATATTCTCACTAATGCAATGCATCGGATTATACAACAAAAGGAGAAGTTTGTCAACGATATCTCATTTTGAGAAATATACCAGCTAATGATGCAAAGCTTAAAGAAGCTTTGTAATGAAAGGAAAGTTATCACACAGATGATCCACAGGCAGAGACATCCATCACTAAAGAAGTCGTGTAGAAGATCTGACCTCCTTATCAAATGTTGGAAAGAAGATAAAGGAATGTGTAACTACTCTCACAAGAAGAAGAAACATTATTTCAAAGTCAAGCATTTCAGTCCCCGACATTCTCGTGATAAAAAATAGACATGGCGATTCTTTAGAAGAAAAAAGTATAGGGGACATCAGAAGTCTAACAGGTGCTATCTCTGTGAAGAAAAATGGCACTTTTCCAAAGATTGTCCTACCAGAAAATAATAGGTTTCTAGGATGATATAGCAAATATAGATTTCTACTAACCTAAATCTTGATGATGCAGATGTAGAATCTTTGTTCTCAATTGAAGATAAAGCATCTCCAGACACTGTATTTGCAATCCAGGATCAGTCGTCCTCAAATGAAGACGAAAGCTATCGATGACTTCCCTGTTATCATCAAATATCTCCAATCATGGGCTTTCAGTCGTTATCCAAGGAAGAAACCAACTCTCGAAAACTTCCTTACAGTCAGACAATCTCTTCAGCCATGGGTCTTCCTACAGATGCCTTAATAGAGGCCCATCCTATGCCTTTGGGTTATGTCTAAATTCTGACAGAAAAATATGCTAAGCCCATAAAGCCTATTGCTTTCATAGATACTGGGGCTCATTTATTTATGATGAATCCGAAAGTATTGTCGGCCCAGTATTGGAAGCCCCATAAGCGTTATTTTCTTGCAGCTAATGGAGCTGTATTTCACACCAGCTTGATCACCACAAAACCCATTACAGTCCAATTCTTTCTAGGATGTCAGATCCACTCAATTTTTGGGCTCTTCATTGCCCAACAAAGACATAGTCATTAGGTTTAATCTATATTGGAAATTGGCTCAGTTACGAATCCTACCTACGGGATTAAAGTTTAAAGGTTACTTCCAACCATTTACTGAAGTCTTGTCACTATTCCAAATGGACTCAACTTCAACCCATTATCCAGTTAGCCTTTCCAACATTATCCAAGAACTAGAAACCCATTGTTGTGCAACAAGTCATTTTGACTTTCTCTCGAAAAATCCAAATCCACTTTGGAAAAATTCAGACTTTCTTATAAGTCTACCTTTCAAACTTAGTGAGGATATCAATCCTACTAAGGCCACCAATCCGGGTATGAATCTAAAAGACTTGGCTTTTGCCTACCAAGAATGTTCAAATCTTCTGGCCCAAGGCCACATTGAGCCTGCCAATTTTAATTGGGCTTGTCAAGCCTTCTATGTCAATAAATGGTATGAACAAGCCAGAGGAAAAAAGAGACTGGTAATTGATTACCAGCCATTAAAGCACTTCCTAAAAGATGGCAAGATCCCTCTGCCAAAGATCTCTTCTCTATTTACTCATCTTTCACAGGAAAAGGTTTTCTTTGAGTTTAACAAAAAGATAGTGCAGGAAGGTCTAATCCACCTTTTATCCCAAAGAAATTCCTCTCATCAGTAGCTATATCACATTATAGTTGTCATATCAGGCAAAGGAAGGGCACAAGATAAGCCACCTCTTTAGAGTCCCATTATTGGAAAGCCAATGTTACAAAAGGAGGCCAGCACAATATCCATATCCATAATTCTTGCTTTTGTGACAGGACACCATATTTAAAATCTAATAAAATATCTTCCACATTGGCTTCACCATTATCACTTACTTTCCAAAGAAGACTGGTTTTTTTCATCTATAAATAGAAGCAAGCTCCATGCTTTGAAAGCACAAATCACAATCTCATGACAACACCCTCTCAAAATCATGTCTTCATCTTCCTTATCCTCAAATACAACCCCTTCATCAAGTCTTAGTTCCTTCGATGAAACATTCTTAAGAACAGGGGCTCCTCCAGAAGTCCAAATGCTAACAAGCTACTCAAAATTATGCAAGCTTGCATAAAAGCAACTTTTTATTTATCAAACCATATTCCTTAGAACCTGTGGCCCCATTTTTATGGATATCCTGGGATTTCACCCATCATATCCATTTCTCAAGGCATATACCTTTATGGATTTTGCATCCATCAACAGTGGAGGATGGATCTGGCCAGAAGAATTCCTGATCCTATGGTATTTTCGCCATCTTTGTACAATTGTTGTGGAAATCAGGCCCTATCATCTTTGGTCATATCTGATCGATCTCAAGAAAGGTATTAGAAAAAATCCTCATCTCATCACATTTATGGAATGGTTTCAACCCATGAACCAGTGGATCGACTCCCTTAAAGCCAAATTCAAAGACAGTGAACCGCAAATGACCCTTAATAAAAGAATTGTCTATACTTTTCACAGGCCATGTTTTATAGGTCCTTCTGGCAATACACCAAGGGTTATGACACACTTTCATATTTACAAAGAACAACAATTTTCTTTATGAAGTGATGCGTTCGACCACTATTAGGAGTTTCATGAATTTCAAAGATATATGTGTGACCAAAATAAAACTGTCCCAAAAGAAATTTGGCCCTCTCTCTTTAAAGAAGCTCTTTGGGATACTCTTCCTTCACAGTATAATCAATGTCTTAAATCTGCTAGTGAACAATGGGAAAGATTACCTAATTACTCTGGCCTTAGGGATGATCTTACTGGAGAAAGATACTATCCTTTAAATTATTCTCCGGATCCCTATGATTATTACCTAAAGCTCAAAACTAAGGAGGATGATCTAATGGAGCGTATGGAGCAAAAGCAAAGGGAAGAAGATTATGACAACATGAATCTCTCTCCCTCACATGAGCCCATTATAAAGTAAAAAGAGTTTTTATCTTGTGGTAGATAGGCTTGCTTTAATATGGCCTTGTAACCATGTGACTAGCTTTCCAGCTCATATGGAGGCCATTGTGTTTGTCTTCTTTTGTCTTGTATACTTGTGAGTGTCCTTTGTACTGTAGCCATGTGATTCCTTTAATTAAAGGAAATCACTTTAGGTGTATGCTTTCACTTTATAGCTCGAATTAGATTCGAGTTTATCTTTTCTCCACCCTATATAAGGAGAAGATGTGTGTTTGTAAGATAAGCTTGGCTATATTGTAAACACCTTTGTAAGAAATAAACTTCTCTTTCTCTCTAAATATGAGTTTCTAAATCTCTCAACCTTAAGCTAGCCTAAGTATTACTATAGATCCCTCCTTCCTCATCATAAGAAATGCTCTAGTCCATTTCTTCCATGTGTGATACACTAGGAGGATTGTGGAGCTAAAGAAAACTATGGAGCTATTCCTGAGAGCAGTAAGGTGAAGAGGACAGTGGCTTGTTAGGTCAGGAGTGTCGTGTGTTGCCATAGTCATAACCACTCCAACGCTGACAGAATAATCCTCCTAGTCAGGGGCTTGTTAGCCTGTTGCTATTCATAGTCATAGTTGTGTGTCGCGCATGGTGGAGCTTTTATGGATTAGGTGATCAAAAAAATATAGTAATGATTACATTACATGAAATCCTTAATGGGGATGAAAAAATACTTGCAAACTAATAATTATATGGCATGACTTAACAAGAAACGTATAAACAGTATGGGAAATGACATTGTACAAAAAACAATGAACAAAAAGCCAGAGTTGTCCTTGCATGAGTAGAAGGAAACAAGTGCGAAATGAGACTGTTTTGAATGAGTAAGGTCTTAGAAAGTAGCTACTAACTAGAGGCTTAGAAAATAGTCCAATGAAACCCAGTCCAACTATAAACCAAGACACACAGAAAGTATCCTTCAAATTTACATGAATGCCAACGACACCACTCAACCACCAAACGCACATGATGCTAAAAAAAAAATATAAAATTGTC
Organism: Omphalea diandra; assembly: GCA_949677035.1. NCBI lineage: Eukaryota > Viridiplantae > Streptophyta > Magnoliopsida > Malpighiales > Euphorbiaceae > Omphalea > Omphalea diandra. The sequence continues at coordinate 25,619 of CATIWR010133761.1, read as the reverse complement.
ACTGAGCAATTGATTGAATAATACCTAAGAGGATCACTTTTATTGTTTTTATATGATTTGGTTGACTGGGTCTCATTGAACATACCATCAATGTTCAAATCGTAGCTAACAAATATTTTCAATACATTAAAAATAAAAATTAAGTTACAAGTTTGTAACTAATTATTGTAGCATTATAATTTATCTTACATTGTGTTTGATGTGAATGAATTTTATAATTTATATAAAATTCATTTGTAAAATGAAAAATTAAGTTACAAATTTGTAACTAAAAATGAAAATTAAGTTACAGGTTTTAAATTGATTGTTGTAGCATTATAATTTATATTATTGTGTGTTTAATGTGAAAAAATTTTATAATTTATATGAAATTCATTTGTAAATTTATATTTGTATATTTGATATAAATGAAAATTTAGTTGAAATTTTATTTCATTATATTTTTGAAATTGGTTATAGCAAAATCAAAATTAATCAAATTTGATAAAATTTATAAATAAATTCTAAAGTTATAAAATTTTTCCATTGTGAAAAAAATTTTTTTAGTTAAGATACTTTTTTAATTTCACTTTTTCTTTTCTCTGTTATTTTTTTTCACTTGCTCTTCTCTTGTTTCTTTCTCTTTTTAGTCTCTCTCAATGTTTTTTTTTATATTTGTAAATTTTTTTTAAAAATAGCATAAAGATATTTTTATAAAAAGAAGTATTTTATTGAATTCTACATTTATACTAGATATAAAAATTATTTTATTTGAAATGACTTCTATTTTTAGTTTGTAATATATAAAATATAGAAATTCATTTACAAATAAATTTTATAAGAAATTTATTTATAAATGAAAGGAATTTAAATTATAATTAAACCAAATACTATCTAAATTATAATCAAAATCATAAAAGTGAGAGTAATTTGAAATGTAAGTGAGCAAAAAATAACATAGAGGATCCTTTAGATGCAAGTGTATATTTGTGAATGAAGGGGAGATTATTTTTTATTATAATAAAAATATTTGATTCTATTTTTTAATTTTTAGTTATAATTTTAATAAGTATTTAATTATAATTGTATTTAATTTATTTATTTTTGTTATTATTTCGATGTAAAAGAATTAATAAGGTTGGTAGAATAACATGAATAATGAAAATTTAAAATTTAATATAATACTAAGGGTATTGTGGATTTTTTAATAATTTTAGTAAAAAATATTAAATTAAAAAATAATTTAAGACACTTAATAGTGTAATAGATCAAATCAGAAAGATTATTTTATGCAAAATTAAAAATGATGTTTGATTCAATTAAATATGATAAACTATGAATCACAATCAAAATTATCAAATTCAAATCAACCCAACTGATATGATCAAGAAACTCAAGAACTCAAACAAACGTAAAAATCAAAACAAAAGTCGATTTGATTCAAAGTTAAACTCCTAATTAGATAAAATCCAAAACACTTTATATGAACGGGTTGGTTAAATTATTAATCGATCAATGCAACCACGATTTGAATGATGCATTACGTCAACAAAAATTATTTAGACTTATTGTCTCTACAATTCAAACCCAAAAACTCACATACCATGTTAATATACTATAATCATCCAACTAACTTAATAATGATATGATTTTATTGCAAAGCTTACGATATATTATAAAACACATTTCTTTTATAATTCTTTTGAACTAATTTAATATAATTTTAATAACAAAGCAATTAAATGTTTTAAATAAAATCTAAAATTTATCTTTTTATTAACTTTATAATATAGAACTTTAAAATTTTAAATCATAGAAAATTAGTTAATATGTGTTATTTATTTTTATTTTTTTAGTAATTAGTTAATATGTGTTAATTATTTTTATTTTTTAGTACCAACAAATATATTGTGAGCTAAATTTTATTTAATTATTTATATGATTCTATAAAAATATTAGTTTATGATATTTTAAATCATTTTTTTAAAAATATTTTAAATTTATAAATGAATTATATTTAAAGAAGTATATTATATTAAATATTTACTAATTTTATTGTAATTTTAATATAACTAGCTTTTACTCAACATGTGTTGCTCGTGATTAAAATAATTATTAGACATGTGAATTAGTTAATTTTTTAATTTCATATTTATATAATAAAGAAAATAAATTATATAAAGTTATAAACAATTACAAATTTTTCTAGAATATATATAGAATAAACTTTTTCATAAATATAATTTTTTATTAATAAGTGAATGAAAAACAACTTTAAGAGAAAATAATGAAAGATCAAACTTAAAAACTAAAACAAATTATGCAAGATAAATAGAAAAGCTACACCAAAAAGTCAAGAAATAAAGAATTTGTTTTGTTACCCACTATCAATATATATATATATATGTGTGTGTGTGTGCGCGCGCGTGTGTGTATGTATATATAAATGTATTGTATATATACATGTATATGTATGTATATGTAGATATAAACGCAACACGCGTGAGCGCATGCATACACACACATATATATGTGTGTGTGTGCGCTCACGTGCGCGTGATCGTGCAGTAATGCGTATATACACACACATATGTAATAAATTATAAAAATATTTAAAATAAATTTAATATATAATAATTTTTATTTTTACGAAAGAAATACTTCTTTATAAATTACATTTTTAGTATAAATTTGTGATTTATCATTGATTAGTTTTTATATAATTTAAAAAATATTGAATTTATATTATATATACCTTAATTTTAAAATATTAAAAAAAATAAAGTAACACTAATTTAATGACATAAATATTTTTATCTATTATTTCAATTATTTTATATAATCACAAAATTTAAAGATTAACATAATATTTGTTATTTTAGTTATTTTAAATAATCACAAAATTTCAAAGATTGGAATCCGATAACTTATTATGTAAAGAAATGTTATCCATCTAATTAAATTTCAATTATAACTTATGATTATTATTGTCATTTAAAAAGTTTTTCACCATTTTATATCTAGAAAAGTTTTTTGTAGTTAGTCATTTTTATCTATAGTATAAATAAAATAATATTTCAATTTATAAATATATTTAAAAATGAATTTAATATACAATAAATTTTACTTTTATTAGAAAAGCTCTTTTTTATAAATTATATTTTTAATATAAATTTGCAATTTATTATTGATTAATTTTTATTTAATTTTTAAAAATTTTGAATTTAGATTATATTTATCTTAATTTTTAAATATTTGAAAAATAAAGTAACACTAACTTAAAACTATAAATATCTTTATCTATTTCTTAATTATTTTAAATAATCACAAATTTTAAAGATTTAAATAATAATTAGTTTTATAAAGAAATATTATTCATCAAAATAAAATTTATAATTTAAGATTATTATTGTCAATTTAACAAGTTCTATACCTTTTTATTTGTAAATTTTTTTTCTAATTAGTTACTTTTATATATAGTGTAGATTTTTATAAATATTTGAAAAATAAAATGATATTTACTTAAAAATATAAACATATTTATCTATTATTTCAAATAATCACAATTTTTAAAGATTAAAATAATATCTGTATTTCAATTATTTTGAATAATCATAAATTTTTAAGATTAAAATAATAATTAATTATGTAAATAAATATTATATGTCTAATTAAAATTTATAATTTAATGTTATTATTGTCAATTTAAAAATTTTTATATCCTCTTGTGTCTAAATTCTTTTTTCTAGTCAACGATTTTTATATATAGTATAAATTAATTAAGAAATTGAATTTAGATTATATTTATCTTAATTTTTAAATATTTGAAAATAAAGTAACACTAACTTAATGATATAAATATCTTTTATTCATTACTACAGTTATTTCATATAATCACAAATTTTAAATATTAAAATAATATTTATTTACAATTATTTGAAATAACTATAAATTTTAAAATTAAAATAATAATTAGTTATGTACAAAAATTATCAATCTAATTAAAATTTATAATTTAATTTTATTATTATAAATTTAAAAATTGTATATATTTTATATTAAAAAATGTTTTCTATAATTAGCCACTTTTATATATACTATAGATAATATATATTGTTTAATTTAAATATAGAAAAAAAATCTTTATCAATTATTCTAGTTAATTCAAATCAAATGTTGAAATAATATTTAGTTTTACAAAAAAAATATTATCTATCTAATTACAATTTATAATCTAACCTGTATTTGTAAGGAGGGAAAATAAGGGAAGAAGTAAACTAAAAAGAGAAAATAAAAGAAGAAAAATGTTTTCTCTATTTTGGAAGTGATGAAAAATTCAAAAGAAATAAAATATTATGTATTTTAACTCATTTATTTTCTCTGTAAAAAGAGAACAAATATGAAAGAGCGAAAAGATTTTTTGATAAATTTACAATTTTTGCTTGTATCTTTAAATTGTTTTAGTAAGTAGATATTATTTATTTTCTTAAATAAAGAGCAAAAAAACTATATGAAATAATAATTTTTTTCCCTTTCATATTTTACTTTCTAATGGAAATTTTTTTTTCTCATTTTTATCCAAACATGAAGATAAAAAATAAAGGAAGAAAAAAATTTATATTTTTATTTTCTTTCCTCCATAAATAGTTTTTCAAATATAGTGTTAAGATTATTATTGTCATTTTAAAAAGATCTATATTCTTTAATGTCTAGAAAATTTTTGTCTAATTAGTTACTTTCATAAATAGTATAAATAAATATATATGTCATTTTTATATACAATATAGAAAATATAGATGTATCATTCATTAGTTTTTTTAATTTAAAAAATTTTTAAGTTTAGATTATATTTATCTTAATTATTTAAATATTTTAAAAAAGTAAAACTAACTTACAAATATAAACATCTTTATTCATTAATCCAGTTATTTAAAATAATCATAAATTTTAAAATTAAAATAATATTTATCTCTCAATTATTTTATATAATCATAAATTTTAAAAATTAAAATAATAATTAAATTTTGTAAAGAAATATTATACATCTAATTAAAATTTATAATTTAAGATTATTATTGTCAATTTAAAAAATTCTACATTTTTTTTACCTAAAATTTGTTCTTAGTTAACCACTTTCAGATATGTTATAAATCTAGTAAATCTAATAAATTTATAACTTATATTAGAAAATTATTTATTTTTATATTTTATATAATAGTTAATTTAATTCTGATTGAATTCTGGTTTGATTTGATTAAATTTTTGAGTTTTGATTCTTTGACTTATAAATCGAAGATCATGTTGACTTTAAAATTTTAAATATGATTTAAATATGATAAAATTTTTTAAAACTTTTAATAAAAATAAATATGAAAATGAAATCATATAATATTAAAACCTAAAAATTAGTTAATTAAATATAACAAACAGATATATATATATATATATATATATATATATATATATATATATATATATATATTATTAACCTAAAAACATAAAATCAGAAAAGTCAACAAAACAAAAAGAAAAACCATAAATGGAAGGAAAGTTCACAACAAAAAGTATTTTCATCTCCATTTCCCCTATAATCTGAGTATACCCGCGTGATAAATTTCTGTTCGAATCTAGGGTTTCTACTCGTTGCAAATCGAGCTAGATCCTGGATCTATCAAGAATTCCAAAAGATTCTTAAAGTCTGATGGAGGTAAGAGGATGAGACATTCATTTTTCAGTATTTTGTTTGATTGATCGCCAATTCTGATAGAATTTTATCAGCTCAGCATACTACAGAAAGGCTTTTTCGTTTACTTTTTTTTTTTTTTTCCCCTTTGGTTGTTTTATTTCATTTCATTAGTTCCTCAGTCTCCAGATGATGGTGTTTAAACTCAGGACTCTTTAAAATTTGATTTTGCTGTGGAAAGTTGTAGAAGACCCTATTTTTGCTGCTGTTCTGTTGAAATGAAATGGTTTAATGCTTAAAATTTATGTATACTTTTACTGTGGTGTGGTTAGTTCAGTCTATTGTATAAAGGTGCAATCTTTTTCAACATAGAAGGCTTGCCAGACTGCCTTTTGGTGTTTATTAATATCTGGAATATCTTGTAGAGTAAGTAGCGCACTCTAATTGGAATAGCGCAATATTCAGTAACGGGAATTCATCCAAAGGTCTTTTGTCCAACTGTTGCTTTTGTGTGAAAGGCTTGGTTGACAATAAACAGATTAGTAAAATGGTATTAATGAGCTAGTAAAAGAGCTCTTGCTGATTTTTGAGCAATAAGACTTACCTTCTAGCAAGCAACATGCATAAGCTTTTTCTCCTACAAAAAACGATTGCTCCTCTTACAAATAGAATTGCACTTTTCCATATTTTAACTTCACTCTTGATTCCTGTTGCTGTAGTTATTCTGTGGTTTGATGCAAGTTTGAAAACTTCGTTTTTATTTCGGCTTTTAAGTCTTTTTTGATCAGATTGTTATGAAAATTTTTGCATTTGAATTCTGGGAGGCTCCATTTTTCTATCAGTTATTAATATTATTACTATAAATTCCCTAGATCACTCTAAGAAATTAGGGTGTATGTGAATGTCATTATATAATTATCTTATTTTTCATTTTGATTTAAATAGCATGTTAAAAGCGAATGCTTTGGTCGCTTGATTTAGGAGGAGACTGAAGAATTTGCATTTCATTTCTGGTGCCGTAATGTGTACATTTGTGTACTTAATCCAATTTTATAGTTGTCAGGTGCACATGAACTCAAAACTAAATATGTTCTGTGTGTATTTTGATATTTATATTTGAATATGATCTATTTGTGTTCCTGTATTTAGTATTTCAAATTGATCTGCTGGACGCATTCATGGAATTGTGAGTACTGTGACCAATGAAAATTTGGTTGCTGGGTTTCATTTTCTTAATCATTTTTATCTGTCGTAGACACCAAATTTTGTGGTTATTAAGTATGATTAATTGATAATTAGACATGCCATATATTTGAGAATTATGAGCCGTTTCTTTGTTGTTTGTGCTTCCAGGGAATGGAAGAGTGCAATAAATCTGAGCCACATTTGACATCGGTGGCAGCTTTTGTGGAAGGTGGAGTGCAGGATGCCTGTGATGATTCTTGCAGCATATGCCTTGAAGCTTTCTGTGACAGTGATCCTGCAACTGTATGTGTAATGAACATCAATGCTTCCCGATTTGATTTGATTTTTTATCAATGTTTCCTCAAATGAATTTCGGTTTTCCTTTTGCAGCTAACCAGTTGCAAGCATGAGTTCCATCTTCAATGCATTCTTGAATGGTATTTAGTTTATCATGTTTTAGAGAATTTCTTCCATTTAGGGTATGACAATCTTGGGTTTGGGGAAGATTTGCCTAGGTTAATATATCATATTAATAAAGCTTATATTCGACTATATTTAGCAGATTGTAATATTTAATTTGGTATATATAAGTGGTATAACTTTCTATTGACAACAATATACCATCCAATAAGATTGAGGTGCTTAGAAGATGCATAAAATATTATGACTACATCCTTATTGCAAAACCTGAGTTTGAATACTTGGCAAAATTAGGAGACTGAGTAGACTTTGGGTGCTGCATTTGTATAAACTGACAAACTTGTGGTTGTAAGAATTCATTATCAGCATTGCTGCAACAAAACAATCTGAGAGAGCCCTATTATCTCTGGTCATGTATTAGGGATGTGAACTGAGATCTTTCACAAATGTAAGTACGAGTATAAAATTAGGATGTGGATCTTGTAGTGTGTTTTGATATAGAGAAATAGGGGTAGAAAGGGCTGCAACCATCTAAACCGTTCTATTAAAGGGAAAGAAAAAATAAGAGGGATAAAGGAATGCAAGCCACTCTGAACTTCTGTTTTCTTCTGATATTTTACCCTCCAAATTACATTTTGGGGGAGGGGATTGGTAATTTAATTCTTTTTTCATTTTTTTTCAGTGCATTAATTTTTTTTTTTTTTTGGTTGCATTGGAGGGTCAAAAATAACTATAAGTTTATTTCCCGTCTTATTAATAGGTTCTTTTCGTTCCTTCTCCTTCGTTACCTTTTACCATCCAAACAAACAATGCTATTTTGACCACCATTATTTCTATTCCGTTCCAGTCTCCACCCCTTCACTTATCACCTTCCTTTTTCTTTCTCTCCAATCTTCCAAACATATTGAGTGTCAGAAAATTTGACAAGAAGAGGGAGATATGTTCCATAAATATATGCTGTCTTCTATAAAGGAAATTTGATGCATTATGTGCCTCTATTGCAAGTGTTTTAGCATTGGTGTATGCTATTTTGGAAATTTAGTTGGCTTATATGGGGATTTTGGAGATGTAGCTTGATGGGTGTAGAACTTTCCATTGTCAAGAAATGCATAAGGAGCTATGGGTGCCATTCCTATTTGTAGATAGTATGGAAGGAACAAATTTGAGATCTTTTGAAAGTACTGAAACTATGGTTGGAGCAAATTTTAGAGCTATGGTTGTGTTAAAAGAAAGGCGAGTGAATGACCTTATTTTTTGATGACTAGAAATGTGTGTGTCAATCATTTTTTTGTAAGTTTTATGAAGTCAACAAAGGGAAAAAAAAATTTCAACAGACTCTCCTTGAACCAATGGATGACATCCACTTCCCCATAGCTTTATAATATACCCAAAAAATGAACTTAATCTAGTTATCTCAGCATTATTGAGTTTTACATTGGAGGAAACTTATAGTAGTCACTTCTAGAACAATTGATTTGAAAAGGGGTTGGGTGAATTTTAGATGATACTTGCCCTGGGCTTTGGTGGGATATAGCTGGTCTAAGATGAAACTTCTCATTGTTTGTTCTTAAGTGCATTGCTAGAAGTGTTCTCAAAAGAAAGTCAATGGTTTCCGTTAAACTGTGGTTTGCTTGAACATAGTTAAGCATGTTTACTAATACACTTGTCAGGCTATGTATCATAGTTGTTAAAGGCTCATGACGCAATAAGAAAGGGTCTTGGAGCCTAGGCGCAAGGCACAGGTGCGATCCTGAGCGACTTGAGGTGCAAAAAAAAAAAAAAAAAAATTTCATAACATCTATAAAAGGTTATTAAAAAAATTAATTCTATATAAACAAAATGAAAGAACTTATTAATTTCCATAGCATAAATTAAATAAATTAATCTCTAAGAAAAATTTAGAGAATATTAAACTGAAAAAATAATAAAGAGAAATAGTGTTAAGAAAGGAATAAAGCTTATATAAACACTATTATGCTCTTCTACAAGGAGAAAAAAACTATTATGGTTGTTTTAGCTTTATTGTATTATCATACTATTTTTGATATAACAAGCAAATGTGATACTCATACCACAATCCAAACTAACCCAACCCCCCTGTATATACTAACTGCTAAGGAGGGGGGGGGGGGGGGGAGAGAGAGGAATACAGTAGAAACTAAAGAAAACAGGAGCAGTAGCTTAGAGTAGAGGAGAGAAACAATCCAAAAAAGACAGCAATATGCGCGTGAAAATTGGAAATGGATGGACTGACTTGGGGTGACCTAGGAGGTGGTGTTCCAGTGACAGACATGGAGATTTTTCTGTGAGTTGATGCTGGATTTTGATAGATCAGGAGATTCTGATTCTACTAATGCTGGTCTTTACAATTGAAAAACTCATTGGAGATGAAAAGTTTGAAGGGTGTGCCTTTTGTGCGCCTTGCGCCTCCATTAGGGTGCGCACCTCAAGCCAGAGGTGTGCGCCTGAGCAACATTGCCTGCCTTTGGCCTCCAGAGGCGCGGAGCCATGTGCCTGGTGCGCCTTGCGCTTGAGGCACACCTTTGACAACTATATGCATAGAAATCATCCAATTGTTTCAGTTCAGGGAATTGAAATTTAAACCTAGAAGTTGATCATCCAACTCCAGGATTTGCTATTCATGTAATGATTGATTATAATTAACTTCTTGCTAAGAATCTCTATTTGGGTGTTTTCTAGTGTTTTATAGCTTATCGCTGAAACTGTCAAATATATACGAGAATATGAAAAGTGAGGAGATGATGAACAAAAAAAAAAAAAGACAATTTTATTATGTTATAGGGAATACAACACTTTAAACAATAGTATATTACTGGAATGCCCTCAATTTCTATTTGGCATAATATTTCTACTTATTTTATTTTTTTGTACTCGTGATCTTTTTTTAGTGGATGAAATAATGATTATGTTACTTGTTATTAAATTTTGATTGGTTTTTCGAAATTGTATTTCTAAATTTTTAATATTATTAAGCAGGTATCACTCTGTATATTGATGCAGATTTTCACTCCCTAATATATAATTATGGTTGTAATTGTAATCAAAACCTTTAAATTTGAGTAAGCTTCTACATCAAAACCTTGTACACAAAATTTTTCTGTAGAATAACTGAGAATACTATTATTTTTCTCTTAAAATATATCTTTATTTAATTCTTATGAACTTGCTGTTTAATCTATAGTTTGTTATGTTCTTGAAGCAAACTTTTGTTTAATCTATAGTTTGTTATGTAGTTCATGAAGCAAACTTTTTTAACACGATTGTGGATTACCTAACAAACTACTTAGTTTGCTGTATAATTATTCAGATTCACTAAAACAAATTCTTGTCCATCGAAATTGGAACCTATTTGTTTTCTTTTCTTGTTGTTTTTTCCAAAATTAGTATTGGTTACTCATTATTAGAGACAGTTTACTTGTTGTTCAACTCTTTTAAGATGCTGATTGTCCAGGAGTCTGATATATGTTTAGGAATGCAGTGTAAGTAGCTTTGCATTTCATAATGTAGGTCTGTTGGAAATGTCATTAGGTTAGTGGTTCTCTCTCAACAATGAGTTAAAACTCTTGCACCAAATAAAGTAAAAACAAAATCCAGATGATTCTGCAGTGCCAAATGGAGCCTAGCTATTTGACTCATACTAATGTGATTGTGAGATAATATTATCTACATGTTAGCTTATCTAGATGCTCCTTTGATACTTGTTTGAAATGGAAATAACATAGTTATTAAAAGCGTAAGGTGTACATAGAGGCAAAAGAGTCTTGGAGCCTAGATGCAAGCACACACCTGACAGATACAAGGCACAAAACAAAAAAAAAAAAAAAAGAAAAAATTTGTTACTAGCAATAATAATGTAATTATTAATACTCAACACAAAGTCATTAAAAAAAAAACATAAAACTTAGCAATAGGGATTTCTAAATCCAAACGAATATTTGAGGAATAAGTTTAGAAAACTTCAAAGTTAGAATGATATTCCTGATTCTACTGATACTAAATAGCAACAATTCTTAAAACACTTATCAAAGTATAACTAATCCTCATCAAGCTCAAAATGATCATCATCATCAAATTTAGATTGATCACTTTCAATTTTCTCTTCTTCTTCTTCTTCATGTTCTTCAAAATCAATTTCTTCCTTATCTCTAATTTCTAGAGAAGAGTTGACCCTCATATGAGAAGATGCCTTGCCTTTTTCATTTGCATAGGCCTTGCGCTTGAAGTGAAAGCAAATATGACCTTTTTGCTTTTAACTAATCTAGTATGATATGCCTCCTCTTCAACTCCACTAGCTCTAGCTATCGTACCCCTTGTTAAATTATCATCGTTAAATACTAATTCATTTTCATTATCAGATTCTCTCTTCATTGTACGCATCAACCATTCATTACTATCATCTATATCATTCAAAGAAATGAGGTCAATGCAATATCGATGCTTTAACGCTTGATTGTATTTCACAAATACCAAATCATGTAAGCATTATTGAGATAACCAATTTCTTTTTTGCTATGAATCTACAACATGTCAGAATAATTTAATAAGTACAATGTATAACAAATTTATCATTCTACTTTTAAAACTAACATATTGGCATTGTATTTAATTACTTATATGCTCAAATAGATTCCAACTGCATTCACAACTAAATGCGTTACAAATGAGGTTAAGTACTTTAATACCCAACTTTTGCAAATTTGGAGGAGTTGATGTATAAATTTTTACCATTCAACTACCAATGATTTATTGGACAAAAGAGCATGTGTTTGATTAATATGCGATGCACTAAATTAATTGATCATGTTCCTAGTAAAAGGCATTTAATTCTTAAAAAAAGAAATCTACTTGGGGATTTTTTTCTTTCTACGCCTAATGGCCATCTCCATCCCAAATAGCCGTTCTACATTTCGATGTAAAGTGAGTTGGTCACTAATTTTGTCTCGCTTATCATAGCTTGAAATCAATTTTTCTATGGCTTTATACAAAACCTGACATGACAAATTCCCCTTTGGAAATAATGGTGTTTGAATAAAACTACTTTGGACTTAAGTAATATCCTACTACATGCAACGGTCAATGAAGTGGGCATTTCCATCTGTTGTCAATGATCTTGAACACTTGTACTTTTCTTCATTCTAATTAAAAGACTTCATAATAGCTTCTTTAGTTTTATTCATAGCTTCATAAATATATTCCATTGCAGTTTTTTTTCACTGTCAACCACGCTAAGAACATGAACTAAAGGACTAAATATGTTTAAGATATACACAATATTGGTCCATAATCTAGGCATCAGGATAATACTAGTTGTCTTTTTACTAGTATGCTCTTTTGCCCATTTTACCAGTCGATTCTTTTGCCCATTATTAGTTTTCCAATTCTATAAAGCGAACATTTTCTTAAATTGTGTTTTGGCTTTTGTATCCATTGAAAAGCGAGAAAAACAGTCAAATCTTGTGATATTAGCTTGAACAAACTCTCTTTTCTAGTGAAATGTCTTGACAAATTTATCACATCTGGGCGAACATAAATGTCTCCATTCAAACTCATTGCCTGCTTCAATGTTATATTAGCATTAGATAATTTCTCAATATCTTCTAGCATCAAGTCAATGCCATGTGTAGCTTAAGGAGTCCAACACAAATGTGGTCTTTTTGATTCCAATAGTTTTATTGAAAAAGAAATTGAAAACTCAGTAAGTTTAATATACCTAAAATTTTCAACTCTACTCTTTAAAGAGATGTCATTTTCTAACAAAAATAAAATTGAGAAGGAGGAGAGTTTCTTACCAACAAACATATTATTAGTTGGATGATCAGTAACAATTTGAACAATATTTGCCTCTTCACTGTGCCACACAAATCCATGAAGCAATTCAAACATTTTCTCTCTAGTTTATGAATAATTAGAAACATCAATAAACTAGGTAAATTATTCCTTTAGGTGAATTTACTAAAAAGTTAATGAGAGTCTTATGTTTTTTGTTTGTTCATCCATTTGCCATGATACAACGATCATATTTTTGCTCATTATTTTTCATAGGACTTCATCAAAGTTAGTACACTATCAACTTTCCTTTTAAACAGAGGAGCCTGCACCTCACGAAAACTAGGTGGTGTCAAGCCTATACCTTATTGCCCTATAGACTCCACTATCAAATTACAACTAGGATAATTGACAGCATTGAAAGGAATTGTGGCCTTGTACGTCCATCAAGCTATATCCCTACAAGCTCTTTATCGCAATTCCTTTTTGCATGCCTCATTTGTTGTAGTTTGCTTCATGTTCTTCCCACCTTTCCTACTTTGAATGGCCTTTCTACAATAGAAATGAAATACATTTACATTGCATTTTTTCTTTGCCTTGGCCTCTTTCACATATTCACGGACTTAGGACTTTCCTTTGAGCCTTTGCTTACCTCGATATTATCCAAGTCTTCATCATCAATATAAGCATCTAGGTCCTCAAAGTCTTGAATTGCGTTTCTTGTAAGATTAGATTCAACAATATTCTTCTCTATGTATTCTTGAATTTTTTGATGTACATGAGGTGAGCATCTTTGGCAAGCCTTAACACTTCAATGTTCTAATAATATGTTGTTTGGCATGAAAAATACCCCCCTCTTTGTAACTTTTTCACAAAAATTACAAAACAAATTGTTGGTGTTCCCATTTGGACATGCTTTCACCTGGATCTTTTGCTCGACTACTTGTAGAATTTCTGTGTATGTACACACACACACACACACACACACACACACACACATATATATAACAAAGCCTTAAAATAACATTAGTTCATTAGACAGTTACAAACTAAAGCAAGATTGACAATAATTTGAGAAAAAAAAAATTCAGAAAATTGACAAACAATAGAGGATAGCCTCAATTAGGCAAGACATGTTCCAGCCGAAAAAAGAAATTCAGCATACCCAATTAAGTTTTTGAGTTAATCTAGTGTCGATGAATGTATGTACCTCGTTTTTTTGCCTTTATATCAGGGGCTCAGATTAAAAGTGAAAAAATAGCACATGTTCTATTTTTATTAATGTAAGTGAGGCGTGCCTTTTTGTGCCTCACAGAATACAAAAAAGGTGTGCGCCTTTATGCCTGGGGGCGCACGGTGGTGACAGCGCCCGCCTTTGGGGGCGAAGGCGCAGAGACATTCGCCTCGTGAGCGTTGCACCTTAGCATGTGCCTTTAATAACTATGGGAAATGAGATAAAAATCTGATGTTTTTCCTTTGGCTGTTTTTCTGGGTTGCAAACTAAGCAATATATGGTTTTAAATTTATTTTGATCTTGCAGGTGTCAAAGAAGCTCCCAATGCCCCATGTGTTGGCAACCTATCAGCCTGAAGGATCCTACAAGGTTTATGTTGCTCTCTCTTACAATTTGCTTTATTTCTTCTTATGGATGATTTGAAGAACAAGTACTTACTGAACTTACTTTTGCAGTCAAGAATTGTTTGAGGCTGTAGAACATGAGAGGACCTTTAGGTTTAATCCATCTAGAAATGCTACAATATTTCACCATCCAACTCTTGGGAATTTCGAATTACAGCATGTTTGTACTCCACCTATTCTAGTTGGAAGCTTTTGTTAATCTCATGCCAACAAATCACATGTAAATATAATCATGATTAACTCCATGATTGGATTAAATGCAGTTGCCTGTTGGTGCAAATGATGCTGAACTCGAAGAGCGCATAATTCAGCACTTAGCTGCTGCTGCAGCAATGGGACGACGTCACATTGCTAGACGAGGTCAGAGGAGTAGATCATCAGCTCAAGGTCGTCCACAGTTCTTAGTATTCTCAAGTCATCCTAATGCATCTCCTGCTGGACCAGTTTCATCCTCTCCAACCGAGAGAGAAGGTGAACCTGTTGCTGCAATCTCAGTAACCATGCCATCTTCCCCTCCCATGAATATTGGGGAAGAATCTTTGCAGCCAGTTACACCACAATCTTCTGATGCCCAAACTGATCCAGCATCTGCGTCAGCTTCTGGATCTAGTAGTTTTGCTTGCAATCACCATGAAAATTCCTTGAACAATAGGTATTACTATTGTTTCAATCTGTTCTCCTTCCTCCCATGCTTTTTTACTGACAATATACTTTCAGTTGGTGAACCTAAACTTAGTTTTATAGATATGCGTTTGTTTGTGAAATATGCATTTTAGCTAATTTTAGTACATTTTATGGTATTTCTGTAATATTTTGTTTGTGTAGGAGGTCTCTTCATCAGTCTTTCCCAAATAGTGAAGACAGAGCAGGATCATCAGAATTTCAATCTTTTTCAGAGTCTGTCAAATCTAAACTAAATGCTGTCTCAATGAGGTATCAATGATATGGAAACGTTCCATGAGTTCAAAAGGAGTGCAAAGTTGATGAAATTACTCCCTTTTCTTTAAACATTTTAAAACTAATTGATATTTCTTTTAGATACAAAGAGTCAATTTCAAAGAGTACAAGGGGATGGAAGGAGAGATTTTTCTCACGTAGCACTACTATGTCAGATCTTGGTTCTGAGGTTAGAAGAGAGGTTAATTCTGGAATTGCTACAGTATCACAAATGGTGGAGCGTCTAGAAACTCAAGATAGCAATAGAACAAGCACTTCATCTATATTGAACAATGTGGAGGATAGTTCAGTAGTAGATCCAAACAACCAACAAATATCAGAGGCTGGTGGTGGCAGTCCGATGGGCAATGCGAATTCCAATGTTCCACCTTTGCATACTGGAAGTTCTGGTTCAAACTGCATATGATTTCAGCTATTGCATCAATTTAAAGTGTTTATTAAGATAAAGTAAGTTGCAATTTAGGTTTATGGCCACGTTAATAATTGTGCATTACGCATATTTATTTGAGCCATTCTAATTGTTCAAAGTAAATTGTTAAAAAAGTAATGATCGAAGAAATTATGAGTATATGAAACTAGTCAAAACAAAATATTATTTATCAAATCCTTCTATCAATGAATTGTTCTTTGGTTTTTGCTTTAGCATAGTGCAAACTTATAAGATCGAAGAAAATTATGTTGAATTAAATTGTTAAAACTGTCTCATTTTATTTATTGAATTTGGTTTAGAAAGAAATTCTTCTAAACAGAAGTTTATTTAAGTGGATTATTACGTATTATTTTGTGGAAATGTGTTAGGTATGATGTGTAATATAATTTCAGTTGGAGCATTCTATGTATAGAATTTAATAACTTTTAAACACCATTAAATGTGTTCTATTTATAGAATTTAATAAAATTTTGAACACTATTAAATCCATGACATCATTAATTTTGGAAAGATAATTATCCTGTTGCAAGGTTAGTACTCCTTTTGGAGCTGATGTCTTACTGTTTCCAGAATAAAGCTTTATATATATTAGCATCGACACTTTCAGGTTGTAGACAACATTTGAACTGTTGCATATGCGAGGAGCAGTATTCTTTGTGAAAACATGCCTTTGCATTTCATTTTCATTCTCTTGCATATTTGAGATTGCTAAATGTCGTTTCATTTTCATTCTCTTGCATATTTGAGATTGCTAAATATGACTATTATTCCCACAACTCGACTGTCTTGGTAGAGATTGATGTCCATTATGTAGATTGATAAGGATGCTCACTTAAAAGGTTTAGATGGACCATAACGCATTGGGATGGGGTAGTGCTTGACACCATAGTTCTAAACTGTGTAAGAAGCATTAACCCATTTCCAGTAGGAAATGTTATAATGCTTGAGTCATGATAATTTCTTAGAGTATTCATACTTAGTCCCATGCAATTCACATCTCTTACTGGCCTAGTCATATCATTAATTCCACCTTGTTCATCAGTCATAACTATCGCTGTGATATTATCAACTTGGAATACCATGTTTTCTTGTCTACTTCTCCCCTAGCTCCACTTGCGGTTCCTGCATCATCATTCTTTTTATTGTACTTTCATACTGTATCCTAGGTTATAACGTTATTTACAATTGGAATATAGATGTTCTCACAAACTCTAATTGATACATCAGTTTCTTTTTTAGTTATCCTTGTTACATTCTTCATTCTGTGTTTTTTTTTTTTTTTTGCTTGATCTGTAGTCATTTTGTCGTTTCTGTGCTTGTTATTTCAATTCTAATTGTAGTTTGTGGCAGTTATCTCTAATAGCTATGAACGTAGTGCTAAGAAATTTGTGCAACGATTTTGGTGCCATCAAGTGCCAGGACATAAAACAATTGATTCAATCAAAACAACTTCCTCCCACCAGTGAAAATGCTTTTTCAAATAATAACTTATTCAGAATGTCTTGTGGCTTTGGTTTTATGGAATACCTAAAATGATTGGGTGAAGGACCAGGGGAATCCATGGTTTTTCACTGCACTAAAGAGAACTAAGCATCCTGGGGTATGCAATTGTTAGCATCTTTTGTTACCCAACGCAATTCAAGGCAAGAGTTGACCAATTGGCAAATATTGCATCTGCTTAGCCATCCAAATTTCCTATCAGACTTGCTTTAAGTGGTTTTCTATCAGTCATGACTCATACTTTTCTTATTTTAAGTTTCTTATCGGGTGTAAATTATAACTTATCATGGATGGTCTGTGGTTGAAAAAACTTGAGGGTGGTCTGCTAATACAATCTTCCTTTTCTTCTTTATAAAGGATACTGTGGGTGAGATGCGCCTCTTCATCTCATGGAGTCTTGCAAAAGGGGTGCAATTTGTTATTCAGAACTGATTCAAGAATAAAGGTAGAGCAAAAAGATCCTCTATATTATGATGAGCATACCAGTAGATTATTGTAAATCAGTTATAAATTCACTAAGCCCTATATGCTACGCGTACTAAACTACTAATATATAAGATTATAGCTTGAACTGTGGATTCTCTCTTTTAAAGTTCATGTATTTTAAATTGGACAAAGACTGTACATTTAATTTCCATTTAATGTTTTGATTATTCTGCATTTTGTTGTGAATTTTAGAACCCCAAAAGTGGCGTAAGTATTGAGTTTAGAATTGATGGGTCTAAGCATCGTTTGGTTCAAGATTGGACTGAAAGTTTGGAAATTGAAGGATCCTGTACTGGACCCAGGAAGGAAAATAGTTGGTTAAGGCTTTGTTTGGAGCATAATCTTTGAAGAAAATCTTTTGAGTAACATTTTTTAGCGCGTAGAATAAACATATATATTTTTTAATTTATAAGATTATAAAAAATTTTAAATAATAAATATTTATATTTATATTACTTATTGTTTAATATAAAAAAATTAAAAATAAAATTTTTTGGTGGATTTCATTGATCATTTGCAACCATTGTTAGTGGATGATAATAAATAATAGTGTTGATAATTAAGTGATAGTAAACATTAGTGTTTATATGATTTATTTTCTATTTTAATGAATGTCAAAATTCAAAAATTGATTTTTTATTTTTAAAATGAGAATTTTTTTTAAAAATGATTTAGTTTTCTTTTTGATCAATAAAATATTTTTTTATCAATTTTTTAAATACACTAAAAAAGAAAAATATTAAAAATATTTATCGCAAAATATACAGACTAATTGAGTGAAAAATTGGTTCTGCAATACTTTCCTAATTGACTGAATATTAGGTTCTGCAATACTTTCCTAATTGACTGATATTAGGTTCTGCTCTTTTATTCGGTTCTTGATTTGCAATAAAAAATAAAAGAAAAATTTGTCAAGCAACAAAAAAGAAAAAACAAAACAGTAATCTTACGGTTCATCAACGGTAATCAACAGCCGTTATAATGCAATAGAAAGTTTTTTAATAATTGCTTAAAAAATTAATTATAATAATAATTCTAGTTATAGTATTTACATTATAAAATCATATAATTGAAAATTATAAATAGGATTTTAATTATAATTATAGTATTTAAAATTATAAAATCTAAAATTATAAATCTCAATACAGTTTTGAATATATAAAAATAATAAAATGTATAAAAATAAAAATTTAAATTATCTATAAAATATATGAAGAGGCAAAAATGTGTAAAATAAAAATTTTAACCTTAAATAATTCTAACTCAAACTAATTTAATTATATATTTTTATTTACTTAAAAAGGTAACAAAATAATAACTTTTGTATTATGCATAATAAATATTAACTACTGTTAATGTACTAATTTTTAATGAATTAATTAATTAATTGATAAAATAAATATTAAATTTATTTAAAATTTATTATTATAATTATATGATATATCACGTAGGTTAGAGTTCAAGATTAATTATAATATAATATATTCAAGATTAATTATAATATAATATACTTACTATTAAAATAGATAGAAAAAATCAAAATTCTACTTTCATCAATTTAGAGTTCCTGCTATCAAGTTGGAATAATAATATTTCCATACAAATCTAATTTCTTTCAAATTTTCAATTATATATTTCTTTGTAAGGAAAAATAAAAAACTATACAATTCTTAAAAAGTGCTATAAGAACATCATTCATGGTAGGCCTATGACCAGGATCATTCTCAACATTTCTCCAAGAATTGTGAAGAACTTACAAGCCCTTCAAGCAGAGATTTGATCGAGTTCATTAGTTTTTTTTATCCTCCATTTGTTATGGCTTCTTTTACCGATAGCAATTCAAGCAAAGCAACTCCAAATGTAAATACATCAACCTTGAGGAATTTGTGACCGTTTCTATAAAGTCTTTTTTGTTGCTGTCAGTGATTGGTTTCGCCAAATTAAACCCAGAAAGCTTAGCCCTGCAATCAATAGTTATAAGCACACTTCTGCTGTTTGTGCTACAAGTCGGACAACAAATATCTTAATAACCTAGAGTAATCTCGGGGTCAATATATAGGAGCACTTAAAACCTAATCCTTATTAGGTGTATTTGTCCCATATAGCCAAAATCCTTTAATTATAAACTCACTCCAATCGAATCTTACTCAATTCATTTTAACTTACATCTTTAGTCCTTGTTTGTGTGAGCCTATAGATTTTCTAACATATTTGATAATAATTATGTCTTAGTTCTGAATAAATATCTCTTCTGAATAAATATCTAAGACTAAATAACTTAAATAATTTAATTATTATAAATTCTCTAGTTGATTGATCTTATATTTAAAGATCATAATTGATATCTAACCCGCACAAAATAACAAATCAGTATAGTTAAAAATGATCAAAATAGTTTAATAATTTATTTTGGGAAGATGATTATTATTGTCGTTTGGTCCTTTCATTGAAAATGTTCCAATCAAATTATAGTATATGAAATAGTGTCTATTGTGTATATTGGTTTGATTATGTTAAGTTCCTTTTAGTTGTTGATGTAACAATGATCATATTATTTTATCTTGGCCAAATGTTTTATATTAGAAACCAGGACATGCCCTAAACACTTAGGTTAATGAATCCTATCTTGAATACTCATACCATCAAGTTTATATTTTGCCCAAAATATGTTTTATGATTGAGCATTGATTAGGATAACCAAAACCATAAATCAAAGGATAGGAATTTTTTAGTAAGATACTATGGTGCTCTCATATCAAAAGACTAGTTACACACCACTCATAAGAATAGACCATAGATATACAAACGTTATTTGATATGGTTATTCTTTGTAAATCACTTAATGAACTTATTTTCTATTAAATACTTGTCTGTATTTCTACTTATGGTATCAACAGTTTCCTTAACTCTCAAGAAAAGAACATACTAGTACTAGTTTTAAATACACTATCAATATCTAATTGAATAGTAGATTGACTAAAATCATTTAGGAATGATAATTTGACGCAATAGATATGCCAAACGACCTTTACAAAATATGTACATTCTAGAGATTTCATGTGAAGTGTTATATCAAGAATTAAATAACCATATCATACAAATAACAATTTATCAAAAGATGAAGACGCCTATATAATAATTAATATGTATTACATGAATATTTTCTAACACATAAATTGCCAATGTATTGGCTCAAAAACATATACTAATAAATCTAGGAATATAGTTTGGAGACAACTCTTAGATTAGCCCCATTAACTTAACTTCTAGAACATTTAGGATTAGTGTGATAGCGGGTTATTAACTATAAAATATTTTCTCAAGTTCTAGCATTTACATGCTAGTGATTTTACCAAACATTTGATAAGTCTCCCCTATCTACCAAACATTTGATAAGTCTCTCTCCTATAAATTGAACTAAACTCCCTATGATCGAAAACACCAAAATATATATCACAACCCTTAAGACACTAGTCGATATCAACAATATTCATACGCCCTTTTGGGGCCTACAATTCAACACAACAAGCTCAACACTTCTTTCTTGATAATAGAGAAATAAATATACAATATAATGATATTGATTTTACATGGAATATACCATTATTCTTAAAGAAGTAATTTATTTGTATTGCATGAAATAAAAATGCCTATCAAAATCTTTCTAATCATTTAAAGACTTGTAATATAATTCTATACTTCAAAACAAAATCCAAGGCATAAATAAAGTTCTATTTAGTCCTGTTGCATTTAAGAAAATAAATCGGCATAACTCGGGCTTTCAAAATTGAAAATACCTAATTAAATAAAGCAAAGAAATTACATAAAACATACTAAATTGGAGATGATGCAAACGGGTGGCAAATATGGTCCAAATGACAAGATGGAAAATTTATCCAAGGGGCCTACTAGAGTTGCTGCTGACATTCCCACGTGCAATGATTGAATAGATAAAGGAATAAGCAACGCTAAAAATGCATCTCGTCATTTACGAACACTCTCGGACTAGCCATGCATCTCCACTCCCCCAATTTCAAGTTGGATTGGAATTAAAAATTGAAATCCTACAAAAAATTGGCGATCTTCGTCATTGGCATTCCATGCCATTATGGCTGTTGAATGAGGTGTCAAAATGAAGACTAGGTTAAGATGGACCCAGAACCACCTGAATCACCCGGAACGAAGGCTATAATTGGTTGAAAATTGCAGAAGCATTTATGACACCAATTTTCATCTAACGCCTATTGCACCTTCTTTTAGAGTCGCTCAAGGCTAGCAGTTTGCATGACAGTGACGGTGTCGTCGAGAACGGTTGGAGCACACCAAATGGGAATAAGATAGCCTCCCCATTTTCTCTCTCTTCCTATCTTTTGATTGGTAGATGGGGGAGAAGGGGCAAGAAAGAGATGGACCAATCAAAATATTTATTATTATTATTATTATAAAATTCACATACCTACATTTTTACATATACATATGCATTAAAATATCATATACAAATATTTATAAATACAATTCAAACAAATTATTATCATCATTATTATTTACTATTAAACATTGAAAATGGGTAAATTTCACCCGTAGTGTACGAAGTTTGCCATAAGTAATATTGTAGCATATAAAGTTTGAATCACTTCACAAAATTATATGGACTAAACTCCCATTTAATACAAAATCTCTTCTCAGTAATTGAGCTAACAAAATGTTTACCTGACATAATATGTGGCAAAAAGAACATTAAACTGACATGACACGTGATGAAAAAATATTAAACCAAATAGATGTTACATTATATCAACTGACTGATTCTCTCTCCTCCTACTGTTTCTCTCTCTTCTTATTCTTTGGCCCCCTATGCTTTCTATCTCCTTCAATTCTTCCTCTCACTATTGTGTTCTCCCTCATTTCTAATCTCCTTTCTTTTAACAATTTCATTTGCATTTGAAGCCATATATAGATATGAAATTCTTAAATTAAGGGGCGCCA
The DNA here is from genome assembly GCA_949677035.1 of Omphalea diandra. Lineage (NCBI taxonomy): Eukaryota > Viridiplantae > Streptophyta > Magnoliopsida > Malpighiales > Euphorbiaceae > Omphalea > Omphalea diandra. The sequence continues at coordinate 2,568 of CATIWR010133761.1, read as the reverse complement.
AGATTTGTCACTCAAAATTTTTATTCAAGAAAGTGTGAAAGTTGTTTATTTTCTAAAAAAAAAAAAAAAAAAATTCACTTCGTGGAGGCACGAGTGCAAAAACTAGACCACATGTATAAAAATATTGTCCACTTGTCCTAGTATGAGTGCTTTATTTTATGCATGGTTTTTTATTTTGAGAATAGCTTGTAATGGCTATTACACGTGAGCTTTTGCATAATTAGGAGAATGCAGATGGACTACCTCTATTTGCAGTTAGGGTTTTAAATTGACAATGAAAGTTGAGAATTTTAGGAGTTGTACTGCAAATAGTATATTTGCACAAAACATTAATTGGGCTAACATAATGCTTACCTAATGTGGCAAAGAGAGCATTAAACAACCATGACATGTGACAAAAAGAATATTAAACAAAATAAATGTTACGCCACCTTAACTGACACTTTCTTTCCCCTCCCATTGGTTCTCTCTCCTCTTACTCTTATCCCCTTCAATACTTCCTCTCACTACTGCATCCTCCCTCATTTATAATCTCTTTTCTTTTAATAATTTTATTTGCATTTAAAGCCATATATAGATATGAAATTCTTAAATTAGGGGGCGCCAAGATTTGCCACTCAAACTTTTGATTCAAGAAAGTGAGAAAGTTGTTTGCTTTCTAAAAAAAAAAAAAAACTCACTTTGTGGAGGCAAAAAGTGCAAAGGCTGGACCACATCCTACAAAAATATTGTCCTCCTATCCTAGTACATGTGCTTTGTTTGTTTTGTTATGCATGGTTTTTTATTTTGAGAATAGCTTGTACATGTTACATTGTGGCTATTACACATGAGCTTTTATATAATTAGGAGAATATGGATGAATTACCTCTATTTGTGGTTAGGGCTTTAAATTGATAATGCGAGTTGGGAATTTTAGGAGTTCTGTTGCAAATAGTATATTTGCATAGAAGCATATGTGTTTATTTAAAAACGTGCAGTATTTTTTGTTTTCCTTCGTCTCACTATGTTTGTTTAATAAATTTTTTACAATGGTTGATGATGATGATGATTTTGAGATAAATACACAATATGGGGATGAAATGGGAGAATAAGATTATTTTGATAAAGTAATCACTCAAATGCATGGTTGCATAATTACAAAGATGACCTTAAGTACCATTGATAAAGCCCTATAAAGAAAAAGGCTCTATGGTGTGGTGCAACATCACAAGAGAAAACTAGTATTAGATTCAAATAATTGGCTGAAGTTGATTAGTTTAGATGCTGATGTCTTTGAGATGACATTTTATGGTGTTGATGTAGGATCAATTGACCTGTATGTAGAACACCTAATAATTAAGAAGTTAAAAAAGATTGCAATTGAAATGAAAGAAATAGAAGAGAGTGAATCAAAGCCACCGACTTCTTCAATTGTGATTCAGGAGTTAGATGATAAGGGGCATAACAATGATGTACTTGTAACAAAGAAGCAAACAACAACTAAACTTAAAATAATTCAATATAAGAGTTACCCAACAATGTAGAAGAAGGATGAAGATAGTGAGGCTCTAATGATTAAAGAGTCTGCAGTTAATGAACATAATGAGGCTCCAATGCCTGAAGAGCCTATAGTTTAAGCTGATACTTAGGCTTCTGTTGAACTAGGATAATCAATCCTAGGTTTAGAACCTCTTTTGATCTTGACAAAGTAAATTGATCATCACTAATATTTCAAATAAGTGTTGTTGTTGCAGAATTGAATCAATCTCTCAATAAGAAATGAAGAAGTTGATGAATTCCAAAGTAACATGAAAATCGCAACCGCAACCTATGATTCGCGACCGCTACTCATGTTAAGACATGCTGAAAATCAAGCAGGTGAAATCGCAGTGCCATTCTCAGCCGCGATCCTTGAAAAGAGAGAAGTCAGATTGACACAGATGAATTCGCGGTAGAAGTTTCGGCTGAGTCGCGATCTTGAATTTCAAAGAAATTCAAGAGGAAAGCAAATCCACAACCACAACCTGACAAGTGTCCCATAAGACAGTTGGAAGTCAAAAATCGCGAAGACATCTTGCTGGTAGCGACCGCGATCTTTGTGGAAGAAAGTTAACCAATTTGGCAGTTGGATTCGCGGCCTCTGTTGCGTCCTGTGCAAGAAAAACTCGCGACCGCGACTTCTGAAAATAGGTGAAGGACAACGGCTATATTTTCCTAGTGAACTAATAAGAAGTTGTCGCCACGTGGACTAGCCGTTAAAAACAAACGGGATTTCCCTTAAAGAATTTGGATTTCGCGACCGCGATTTCACCCTGACAAGCATTAAATGCAAAATCTGTCAAGTATGTCTCAAAGATTTAGTGAGCTATGATCTGCAACGGCTCTTTGGTGAAGTTTGGTTATAAATACCCCACCAAACAGCCATGAAGGAGGTTGCTAAGAAATTTATTACAAGTATTGAAAGCTCTTAATCTTTGCTACTCATTTTCTTCATCTTCTTTACATGTGTTAGGTGTGAGCATTAAACACCAAATTGTAAGGTTTTGTGTTAGCCTGCAAAAACACTTTAAGAAAGGTTTAAGTGTAAGC